>JANIPM010000005.1:71812900-71828853 GCA_027478405.1 Erythroxylum cassinoides
ATAAATCCTACTAACTTTGACATAATTAAACAAATAAATTCCAAAACTAATCTATCATGTCCTCATAATTTATTTAAATCATGTCTAACTCAATAAAAATAATAAGAAAAATTTTGGGGGCCAATAAAATTCATCAATGTTGTTTTGTATAGTAGCATAACATGCACTCTCTTGCATAATTTCAAAGAAGAGAAGGTGATGGACCTGTTTATGTTTCAATGCAAATAATAGTAGTCGAGCAGCGAGTTACAACACACACGTAAGCAAATGAAAACAAACCTGGAAATCACAGATGGTAGAAACCACAGGAGAGCGCAGACGATGACAAGAGACTCATAAATCACAACTAGTAGAAAATGTTGAAGAAGGTTGAAGATGACATAAGATGTAGTGACTGAGAAATAGCAGAAGAGGATGAAGACGTAAAGTCGATGCAGGGAAATTGTTTTTGTTAAATAAAAAACATGTTTTCAAAATACATCAAAATGTCTTTTTTATGTTTTCAAAAATTCATTGTCATTTTTTATTTTTAACAACAAAAAACGAAAACATCTTTAAGCAATCAAATTTTATGGGACTGTTTCATTTTTTACAAACACAACAACGAAAAATAAAAAAATGGAACCAAATACCCCCACAGCTTTACTTTTTATTAGTCCATATGTATAAACTATATGTAATTAAAACATAAGGGAGGTTTTAATTCAATTTCTTGGCAGCGACAACTTAAAATATATTTCAATTATGTCAAGCCACAACTGAAACAAAAATAGAAACCAAAAATCAAATCATGAGAAAATGAAAGAGTGACCTCTACTTTAGGACAAAATATTGTAGAAAATAAATGACAAAATTTGCAGGAAAATTAGAATTAAGATGAATAGAACCACAAAATCATCTGAGACAAATTTCTTTAAATTGTTTACGCAATAGTTTAGAAATAACAAGCTAGCCACCTACCCCTTGTCTAATGGCTATTTCCTTTTATATTTAACAGAATGTTCTTGCTTATCTTTCTCTAGCTATTCTTCTTCTCTCTTCTCTTTGTATACTACAATTTTCAATTCTCCTCTCTCGATATCGAATATGCTTAATGAGTCATTTTCCTAAGATTACGACTTCATTCAAATAAATAATTGAATCTTAACCATGGAAACTTATGGTAGAAGGAACTAGAGGAGTGCAGTTACACAAATTGGAGAAAATGCAGGAGTTTGGTATATGTACAAACTCAAAGCAAACAAGATCTTGTTGGATACTCAGAATAAAACTTATAAATATGAGAAGGAACACCTACTATCATCTAAGACTTTAATGTAGAAGACACGATCTCTTATGCAGTCAAGTTAGAGCATATGTTACATAACAAAGAGGTATAATGTGAAACATAATCTTGTGTGTGTTAGAACTTATGTTCTCTTTTAAAAATTATAAAGAAATAGTATGTTATATGACTTTGGACATGATTCACGATGAAAATCTTATTTAAAAAGATGCAACCTAAAAATGCCACGTTTAGTTTAATTTTACTTAATTTTAACTTGTAGTTAAGGTTAATAATCGTTTAAAGAGAGACAACAAATATTGCAGTCTTCTTCAATGAGATTGGATATTAGATACATTCCAAGAAAGTATACTAAATCCAGGGAATGAGATCATTATTGGAGAAAACTTTTGTAATGTTTAATATATTTTATTTTTGATCAATCTTCAAACGTATGCCACCATAACATTTGATTTGAGATTGTTATTCACTGGAAAAGACTAGACCACCCAAAGGGAGGATTCGAATTATTTCTCTTTATTTTTTGTTCCTTTTGTTTTGTTGTACTCTAGGTGTTGGCTTCAAGTTTTCAGTGTGTTTGAGTATTTATGCTTCTTTTATTTCAAATTTGTGACCATCATCTCCCTTTGCTTTTTCTCAAATTTTCTATCTTCTCTTGCTATATGTGTGATCTCAAAATCTTTTTTATTTATTATTTACTTCGTCTATATGTAAAGCCCATTCTTCAAATGTAAAAAGCTAGACTTTTTTTTTCACAAGCTCCTGACACCCTCTCCTTCTCTATAGAACAATCCCATCTTTTTATGTTTTTGGTTTTCTCCCAATTTGTTTTTAAGTGTGAAACTAGATTATGCAAATCTGTTTCCGATGTTTCACTCTTGTTATGGCCAGATCTTATTTCTGTGGTCTATAAGATCATCACCATACATGAATGGTGAGTGACTAAAAATAAAATATTTTTGTTTAATATAGGCATAGGTAATAGTTAATATGGGATATGGTAATTAAATGACATAAAATCATTTGTGGGTTGTTGGACAAGGAACAAATTATATTGCGTGTATTTTGATTTCTTTTTATAGTCTTTCAAAATATATAGGTGCTTGTGTTAAATATACTCCTAATTGTATCTTATATAGTGGATAGTTTATTACTATTATTTTCTGATTCTTCCCAATTTGTATAGTTACCTTTTTGATTGTTATGCTCTTATTTTATTTATATATATTCCCTATCATTTTTATTTTCTTTAATTATTTTATTTCTTCCTTTTTAATTAGTGTTATTAATTTTCTATTGTTGTTGTTAGTATAGATTATTTGATTCTTATTGTAATTATTCTAGTAGTTCCTTTTATGTGGCTTACTACTAGTTATTCCTTTTATTTGACATTTTTAAGCTCTAGTTGTCAGTACTTTTCTCGAGTAGTCTTAGCATCATTTAAGACCTTGTTGTGCTTATCTTGTATATCTTGTGGGGTATTAAGGTAGGCGCAGCTACTTTGACTAGCATTAGGGCTTATCTTTTAATGAGTTTTAGGGCTAAGAGGAGAGAGGATGTTAATAGATTTTGGATAAGTTCCTAAAACAATGGGACTCTTGCAAGAAATTCATTGGAATTAGTGGAAATTTAAGATCAATGTAAGATTCATATAGCATGCATCCAAAATACAAAGTGGACAAGGGCTAAGCCAAAGGAGATTAATGGATTCAAACTTTAGTATTCAAAGTGTTTAAGGCAAAGGAATGGAGTATATATCTTGATTGTCAAAGAACTCATACATCATGTTGTATAGGTAAAGAGGACTAATTATAGGATTTTGTCTTTGAAGATTATGGTGAACAATATTTTTTTTCTATGTGGTTTGTGCTTATGCACCCCAAATGGGGTTGGGAGAAGAGCTTAAGCATCAATTTTAAAAAGAAATAGATTAGGTAATTCAGTATATTCCCTCTAATGAAAAACTTAATTTAAGGAGCAACTTTAATGACCATATAGGGGCGACATCTGACAAGTATTCTTGTGCCCATAGGAGTTTAAGTTATGGAGATAAAAATAATAGTGAGACTACATTATTGGACTTTTCCATAGTGTTTGATGTGATGGTAGCTAATTCATTCTTCAAATAAAAAAGATGAGCACTTAGTAACTTTTAGTAGCAAAACTATAAATACTCAGATTGATTACTCCCTCATGAGGTAAAGAGATCAACTCAGTTATAAGGATTGAATGGTGATACCTAATGAATGCTTGTCAACATAACTTGGATTATTGGTAATGAATCTTATAATTAAAGGTTAGAGAAAGAAGAGAAGTTCTTAGAGACGTAATAAAGTTAGATAGGGAAATCTAAAAAGGGAAAAAATGGAACAATTTAGGGATAGAGTAATGTCAGGAGAAGTATAAAAGCTAGAAGGAGATGTTAACCATATGTGAAGGGAGTAACAACTCTTTTAAGGAATGCAACTAATAGCAACTCTTTTAAGGAATGCAGCTAAAGAAATATGAGGAATTTATAAAAAGGTCTAGGAGTAGTAATAAGGAGTCTTGATGGTGGAATGAATACATACAAAATAAGGTGAAGATCAAGAAGGTTGCTTATAAAACTTTAGTGGATAGCAATATGGATGAAGAAAGGTAGTCAACAGATAAAGTTAAAAGCTAGTAAAGAAAGAGGCAAAGAATACTGTCTAAAAGCCGAAAATAAAGCCTATGAATACTTATGTTAATAAATAAAAACTAAGGATAGAGAAAACGATATTTTTAAATTGGAAGGAGCTAGGGAACGAAAAACAAAGGACATGACTAAGTTCATTGTATAAAGGATGAAGTAGGACAGGTTCTTATGGGTGAAAATGACATCAAGAGATGATGGTAGAGCTACTTCTATAAACTATTCAATGAAGGCGAAGATAACATCATTTTCATAGGTGATCTTAACACTTATGACCAATAGAGTAATTTCGCTTTTTATCAATGTATCATGAAAGAAGAAATTAAAGGAGTTTTGAGAAAGATGAAGAGTAGAATGGTAGTAGGACTTGATGATATACCTATAAAGGTGTGAGAGAGCATAGAAGAAGAGGATTTTACTTGGTTAGTCAAGCTTGGGAATCTGGATTATATTGGTCTAATTATTGGAATGATCAACAACTATATAAAAAGCATTCAAAGTAAAGTTTGAAAAGTTCATATCTATAACATGATTTTGAAGGTGATAAACCAACTGTTTTAGCTCTACTCTTTACTCACTGCACTAAACTGAAGCTTATTCTAAAACAACCAACAAGAGATATAAAGGTTCTCCTAGATGAGGTGCGAATAGTTTGTAATATATAAGCCTTTAATTTCTAAAAGATTTGTTGACACTCCATGCCCAAATTGAAGTTCCTTACCTGCTTAAGTGATTAGAGAACAGATAAGTAATGCTTTGCTGATTTGTATAGAAGTCTAAATGATTTCAGTAATCTATTTACTATCCTTTGGATATCTTTAAAGGAGTGTATGGGTTCCACGGTCTGTATCACCTCTATCTTTTTTGGGTTGCCCTTTATACCTCAGTAAATTACTATGAAATTCATGAATTTCACTGCTGATAAGCCAAATGCACACTTCTAATTGTTGAGATTCATCTTATACTTTCACAAATTCTCAAAGTAATCCTTTAAGTATATGTATATGATTTTCATTACTATTGATTTTCAGGACCATCGATGTAAGCCTCCACATTTTGAGCCAAGGATTTGAATGCCTTATTGACTAGACTTTAGTAAGTTTCTTTTGCATTTTTTAAGCTTTAAAGGCATCGCCCAATAGTAGTAAGTACCATCATTGGTGATAAATTAATAGTGTATAACATTGTAGGTATAAAGTCTATTAAACACGTAGAACTCCATAAACCTATGATATGCCTAGAATGAGCTCTCAACTTCAACAATAGTGTGATACTTTCTAAGGCATGGTTTAGTTACAATCTAAATCCAATCAATAGTATCGCTAAAAAATTGAGTTATGGCTTAGTGATCCCTAAAGCCCTAAAGGCATTGTAAAACAAGATGTTGAAGGAGATATCATTGTCAACCAAGATCCTCCACGCCTTATAATTAGACAAAGATGTCATTATAATCATCACGTTGTCATTAGAATTAGCAAAATTAAGATCCTCTTCCTAGAAAATAATTTGCTTCATTTATCTTCTCTTCCTCTTTGTTTAACCCATAGTATGAGTAAAAGTTTTATGGTAATAGGTACATTTCTTCAATTTCGTTGTGCTCACACTTGAATCTTTATCCACTATAATATTGATGACTTTGATCTATATGTTGTCATTGTGTTCCATAACCAAGGTAAAGAACGAATCTCCAGGGTTGAAATATTCATTCACAAATTGCCCTAGTTATCACTTTTTCAATAGGGAGTCTATAGTCTTTTATAGATCCTAACATTTCTTCGTCTCATACTTATAATATTAACAAAAATAATAAAACTTGTATATACATTTGATCTCAAAGTTCCTCAACAACGATTTCGATGGATTAATGAGATCTTTGCTTTTGGCATAGTTAAGAATATGGTTGTGATAGGTGTTTAACCTTAACAAGAAGATACTTCTATACATGTAGCTCTCTTTTTCCCTTTAGTGTGTTCTTTTCTATAAACTCTCTTGCTAGTCTCTTGCTAGACTACTCTAGTGAACTCCCTCTCTTTCCTGAACTTTCTTATCACTTGGCATGATTGTTCAATCCTCTGTGGGTGAATCTCAAATCACTAAAAGTTTTTTATGATGTTATTGGAGTTGTCATTGTCGACCAGGGTCCTCCTCACTTTGCATTTGGCTAAAGTCATCATCATGTAGTCATTAGGATTAGCTAACTTAGAATATTCTTTCTAAAAAGTAATTTCCTCTACTAATCTTCTCTACCTCTTTGCTTCATTCCATGATATTAATAGAAGTTTAAGTCCAAAATGCATATTTCTTAAATTGGGTTTCATCAGCCTCAAATTTGTATTGGGTTTCATCAGCCTCAAATTTGTGTTCACTATAATGATTGTTGGCTTTTTTAGGAAGAGATATGTATGGAGAAGACTCTATCTCTTTATTGAGCAAAATCTTGTCAATTTATATAGTCATTCTCTAACCAAAATTCAAAAATCGAATAACATTTAAACTAAATCAACGTAAAACCTACACTTAAAGATAATATTATGATAACAACTTTGACTATTTCAAAGTCATATGTTCAACACTTCTCCTTGACTTTGATACTGCAAACTCCATCTGTTAGGCTTCTCATGAACTTTTCCATTTATCATTTTCAAGCAATCAAATCTTCCTTTGTCTTCCACAATGAAGGAATAATCCACCTTGTTGGCCTTTTTTAAGATGTTTTTGAACTTGAAGAACTCATTTTGTTTCTTCATATATAGAGGACTTCATGTTAATTATATCTTCCTCAACATCACCAGCGTGGTTCTCTTTCGTAAAATCCAATGTAAATCTTTTATTTTGCATTTTGATATTGAACACTTCTCTGTCCATTGCATCCTTAATCATGTAATAATCATCTTCAAACAGTACTTTAAAGTCTTTATTGAACAATTGATAAACACTCAACAGATTGTTGTTTATTGTAGGAAAATTTAAGACATCATAAATTAACTTCAGACTTGAATGCCCTTTAATTGTTATAATCCCCTTTCCTTTTGCTTCAATATAGTCTCCATTTCCAATTTGGACTTTGGAGATAAAACTTGTATTAATTTCTTTAAACATTCTTTTATCAAAGGTCATGTGATTTGTGCAACCATTATCAATAAGCCAGCTTTCATTTGAATTGTAGTTGGCTAAGCATGATGTTGCAAATAACTCCTCCTACTCAAGTTGATCATTTATAGCTTGCTTGGCTTTTCCTTTTTGCGCTTTACATATCCTTTCAACATGTCCTGATTGTCCACACTTGTTGCATCTTACATCTGGCCTCCACCAGCTGGATGATTTGTTTTCTTGCAATATGAACATGGTGGAAAACCCTGAGCATTGTTGTTATTAATCCTCTTTTTATTATATGATTTTACTAGAAAAGCGCCTTTTTATGGTCCTTCTTGTCTCATGATTCTCCTTTGTTCTTGTGCTGAAATGCACTTAACAATTCTGCCAAACTAATTTTTGCCAAATCCTTTGAGTTTTCGAGTGATGAAATTGTGCCTCAAATCTTTCTGGGATGGTTACAAGAATTTTTTGAACTATTCTAGAATCATCAAAATTAGAATCAAGAAATCTTATGTTATTGGCAATAGGAATGAGCTTGTTAGAGTAATCCTTGATCGTTTCTGACTCCTCCATTTTTTGCATATCAAATTTTCTGATCAAGTTGAACACTTGCATTCCTTTGATTCTATCATTCCCCATATATTTCTCCTTTAAAAAATCTTAAATTTCTTTGCTCGTCTTGGGCGTCATGATTCTGGAAAAAGTTGTTGGTGTGACTGCTAAAAACAGGCAAGCTTTTGCTTTGGACTTCCTATGTTTCTTTTCTTTGTGGATTTTAATTTGAGCCACCATTGGATTTGCCTGCAAGTTCGGAACATCATAGTCTTCATCTACAGCTTCCCACAAGTCATTCACTTCAAGCAAGGCCTCCATTCGAACAGCCTAACTTAGATAATTTCTTCCATCAAACACTAGCAAAGTAATAGCAGTGACTGATGATTCTGAATCCATTAATGTGTGGTTTTTTTATTTTTAATGTGGGAAGGGGTAGAATGAGTTATAAGTTTTAGGTTTGTAGGTTTAGAGGTTCTTTAAGATCAAGAGAGCTCTGATACCACTTTGTTGGTTTTTTTAGGAAGAGATATGTATGGAGAAGAATCTATCACTTTATTGAGTATAAGCTTGTCAATTTATACAGTCATTCTCTAACCAAAATTCAAAAATTGGATAACATCTAAACTAAATCAGTATAAAATAAGCATAAAATCTGTACTTAAAGAAAATATTATGACAACAACTTTGACTGTTTCAAAGTCATATGTTCAACAATGACCCTGGCTGGAATGATATTCCCTTATGTCAGTTGCATGTTCCCCTGACCAAAACTAATCACATTGACTTCTATCTCTTCTAAGCTTGAAACCTTCAGCCACAAATTACTCCAATTGTCCCTTTGTCAATATGGACTTCACAACATTCCATAGACCCCATCATTCCTCTATCTTATGCCCATAATCTTAGTCGAAATAATAAAACTTATCTGAATGTTTGGCCTCAAGTCTACTAATTAACGATTTCAACTTATTGATGATATCCTTACTTTTTCATAATTAAGAATAGGGTTGAGAGATCTATTCATCCATGACAAGAGGATACTTTCAGACTAGCGAGTTATCTTTCCCCTTTCAGTTCATTCACAGATTCTCACATATTAGATAATTTTAGCATTACTCCTTAATTCTCATTTGTCATATTATCTCTTAAGATGTTTGCTCAATCCTCTATGGGGAGTTCTCTACTTCCTTTAAGGTGATGAAACATTATTATTGCTTACGTACTTCCTCTAAAGTATACACTTTATCCATTAGAAGTGATCCCCAAAAAATGTTGGTTGATGACATATACCTTTCTTAAAAAAAACACGACTATTATGATAGAATTCATGTTTAACACCTAAGTAGCTTCCACAGTGAACCTTTAGGTATACTATTCGAGCCTCTCCCTTCGTGTGTGAACCATATCAAAGAGGGAAGAGAACCTTAGGTCTTCTCTTATTGCTAGTAAAGTGATCCCCAAATTTGGATTTGAGTTGACCATTTTGGGATAAATTGATATCAATTCCTCATAGCTCTTGCTAGAGTCAAAGAAAAGACCTTGCACTTTAGAGTGTATAAAGCTCTTCACAGGTCCATCATTTTCTTAACTTAATATGATTCAAACTAATGAAAATAACAAGATGAGTAAGGAACGATTACAAATGAGCAATGAGCGATTACAGAAGAGCTTAGACCATAACTTCTATGATTACAGAAGGGCTTCCACTCCCCCTCTATGGCTTCTTCTTCCCCTCCACATCCTCGAACCCCTCTCTTCCCTTTACCAGTCCCTGCACCTCTCTCCCTCTAAAAATCTGAAATCCCTAATCGTATCCAAAACCAAAACACCAACGCAAACACCATCGTCCCTCTCCAAACTAAAGATCCTCCTCTAAAATCGACCCTTTCCATCAACCCTAACCAAATTTCCTTAGCCACCAACCCTCAGGAAACTGCCCCTGCAACTTCTTCCCAACCCCGTGATCCTTAAAACTCGAGAATCATCAGATCATGGAAGGTAGTTGTTTCGAAAGGTATGGCGGACTCCTTAGAAGATAACGCATTATCCTACTACCCCTAAAAGATCAAGGAGGAGCAAATCTACGCCATTCTTTCTCCATAGTTAGCTAAGAAGGGAGCTGCACATTTCAAGTTAGCATTGATAGGTTTTTTCGTAGGAAAAAGACCAACTTATCCAGTGATTCAGAGAGCTTTAGCTAAGTTTTGGGTAGAGTTTGGGCTAAAGGAGGCGTTAATTACTAGCTCAAACAACTTTTTGTTTAAGTTTGATTCCGAGATAGGCATAAATTCGATGCTGGAAAAGGGTTCTTGGCATATCCAAGGAAAGCCCTTATTTCTGATAAAATGATGTTTGAATGGTGGGGAACAAGAAGAGGTTAAGTTTGCTCCGGTGTGGGCTAGGTTTCGCAATATTCCAGTCAAATACTGGAATACTGAAGGGTTGGGAAGGATAGCAAGTGCTGTGGCACATCCTTTCTTGATGGATTCTCAGACAACTAGGATGTCTAGGATATTTTATGCACGAATGTGTGTAGAACTAGAACTACATAGGAGTTGGTCGTCATCCTTCCAATTGGCCACGTAGAATGAGGAGGGGAAAAAATACTTTTTAAGGAACTTAGGATTGAGTATGAATGGAGGCTTAATCCACAAGTGCAGAAGAAGGAATGGGCACCTACAGGGAGAGTCTTTGAGACTGATTTACCATAAGAGCTGAAGAAGGGAAAGGAAAAGATATCAAACATTCCAACTCAGCAGTAAAAGACACAGGAACTAATCTTTGAGAAGACAATTCAAAGTAATGATGTAATTAGAGTACCAGAGAGTTATAATGAGCAATGCAAGGGACAAGATCCTCATTCGAAGGAACATATTAATGAGATGACAATGCAAGAAGGCAAAGATACTATCTCTACTAGGAGTCCTTCTCACCTGCCCCAGGATCAACAAATGCAAGAAGAATCTAGTGGAGACCTTGAGGATTCTAACTCTTTTTTGTAAATCAAGTAGGTATAATTCCTACCTCTCCTATTTTTGAATTGGTTCCAAATAGTCTTGGAATTATGGGAGGGGTAGAAGGGGACTTTAGTGTGAGAAAAAATAGGAAAACTAGGAGGAAACAAAAGTAGGATGGTTGCTAGTTTCTGGTTCTTTTCATTATGGATTTGGTTTTTTGGAATGTGAGGGGTATAAACAACCCCAAAAAACAACTAGCAATACATGTTTGGCATAAAAGATTATCAGTTTCTTTTGTTTCTTTAACAAAATCTAGGATTCGATGTCCATTCTATTTGAATAATGTTTGCTCCTCATTGTTTCCTAGATGGACTTATTACAATAATGTAGATCAATCTTCGAATGCTAGGATAATTCTAGCTTGGAATCCTGATCGTTTTTTGTGTTCTATCCTAAGCTTTACTAATCAATTGATTCATTTGGAATTGTCCCTTAGGAAATGTTCTGCTTCTTTCTTAGTTACTTGTGTATATGGGGCTAACAACCTCAACCATAGGAAGAATCTTTGGTCTGATCTGTCTAACATTAACCATTTTGTAAGTCACCTTCCTTGGATTATTGCGGGGGATTTTAATGCTATTTTGTTTCCTCATGAGGCCAATCTTATTAGTTCCTCTGCCACGAGTGGGATGAGTGATTTTAGACAGTGTTTTGAGGATAATGGTTTGTTTCATTTAAATTCTAGTGGTCCAAGTTTTACTTGGAACAATAAACAAAGTGGAGACTCCTTTATTGCCAGGAAGTTAGATAGAACCCTCATAAACTCGGCTTGGAGCACTAGGTTTCCCAATTTTTATTGCGTTATTCAGAACCCTAACATCTCAGACCATTCTCTATTAATGGTTAGGTCTATTGTTAATCAAAAGAAGAGATCTTCTCCTTTCAAGTTCTCAAATTTTCTAGCTTCCTAGCCCAATTTCCTGCAGACTGTAAAGGATGCTTGATCCTCTCAAGTTCAAAGTACTCCGATGTATTGTGTAGTGTCTAAGCAGAATATGGCTAAAAAAATCTCTCAAAATTATGAATTCACACCAGATAAGGGATGTTAATGTTAGAGTTGAGAATTGCCAAGTTATTCTTAATAACATTCAGGATCAAATGAGACTTTTTCCTAGATCTTCTAGTCTGATTGCTTAGGAATCTGAGGCCATTACTGAGTTATTTAGAGCATTAGAGGATCAGGAGTCATTCTTTGGACAGTATTCTAAGATTAAATGGCTCAAAGAAGGGGATAGGAACACCAAATTCTTCCATAATTCTCTCCTAGCTAACAGAAAGAGAAATAACATACATTCTTTAGTAGTGGGAAATGGGAACAAGATAATTAGTCTAGAAGATATTCAAGTTCAATTTCTTGAATACTTTCAAGGTACTATTCGAGGCTAAAAAGGCTTTTCACTCTTCCAAAGAGTTTATGGACAATCTTTTCCCTCATTCTTTGTTTGAAAATCTTTCCAATTCTCTTATTGTTGAAGTTTCAGTTCAAAAGATAAGAGAGGCTTTCAACTCGCTTAATCCCAATAAGGCTCCTGGTCTGGATGGGTTTAATGGATTCTTCTTCAAACAAACCCGGCATATAATTGGGGAGGAAGTTACCAGTGCCATTCAAAATTTTTTCCAATATGGAAAACTCCTCAAAGAGCTTAATTCCACTTTCATTTCACTCATACCCAAAAAAGCTCACCTTTCTATAATGTTAGACTATAGACGTATCTCTTGTTGCAATATGCTCTATAAGGTGACTGCTAAAATCATAGCAAATAGGCTTAGAGAGCTTCTTTCTCAAATTGTTAGCCCCAATCAAAGTGTCTTTATTAAGAACCATCGAATAGGGGATAATATCCTATTGGCCCAAGAGATTTTCAAGAATTACCACCTCTCCAATAACTAGAAGATATGTGCTTTTAAAGTGGATCTTCAAAAAGCCTATGATGCTATTCAATGGGATTTCCTCCTTAATACTCTAATAGTTGTAGGCCTTCCTTTAAAGTTCATAAATTAGGTCAAAGAATGGATAACCACTCCCTCTTCCTCTATTTTGATCAATGGAAAGATTTTTTAGAGGAATGTCGGGCCTAAAACAAGGTAATCCCTTATCACCATTCGTCTTCATAATTTGTATGGAAGTTTTCTCTAGGCATTTGAAAGTTTGTAGAGATAGTAGTCCTTCCTTCAAATACCATTGGAGGTGCAAAGCCCTTAAGCTCACCCATCTCCTATTTGTTGATGATCTCTTGATGTTTTGTCATGCAGATTTATTTTCAGCTCAAACCTTGCTTGATTTTATGTGTACCTTCTATATTTTTTTTGGTATGGACATGAATCCTTCCAAGAGTAATTTTTTATCTCCTGATGTGAACTATCTGAATTATCGAATGGAACTTATCTTTGGCCTGAAAAAAGGCACTCTCCCTATATGGTATTTGGTGGTACTTCTCTTAACAAGTAGGTTATCTAGGAGGGATTGTCTACTCTTATTAGACAAAATAGATAAGAGGATAAACAAATGGACTCATAAAAATCTTTGTTGTGATGTTAGAATCCAATTGGTGATTTCTGTCCTTTCATCTTTCCAAGTGTACTGGTCTACCTATTTCATTATCCTTTCATTCATTCTTAAGGAAATAGAAACTAAACTTAGGAATTTTTTATAGGCTGGGAAGGTGGATTCGAAATCTCATACAAAGGTTAAATGGAGTAACATTAGTAGACCGAAAAAGGAGGGAGGTTTAGGGGTGAAACATTTGTCTACATGGACTCATGTGTTATTAGGGAAAAGGATTTGGTATCTGTTTGTTGATAGGGAGGCTCTGTGGGTTAAGTGAGTGCATACCATTATTCTGAGAAGGAATAATTTTTGGAATGCTCAACCTACCTACAATAGTTCTTGGAGTTAAAGGAAAATCTTATTTGTGAGGGACAAAATGGGGAACCAATTCAGATTTAGGATAGGAAATAGTATTTATACTCTTTTATGATAGGATTCGTGGCATACAAGAGGAATCTTGAAGATCTTCTCTTCCCCGAGAGAGATCAATAATTCGGAGCTTCCAATAACAGTAAGAGTCTCTAAAGTAATAAACAATGATGAGTGGAGATGGCAAAAGGCGTCCATAAAGATCATTAGCAACCTTGAACCCCTTCGATACCAACCAAATAATTCTAAATCTAATTGTTTGGAATGGTTAGCTAGTTTCACAAAACAGTACACTAATGGTTCAACCTATAATTTCTTGAGACCTCCTCTACAGAAAGTTCCTTGGCATAAGCTAGTTTGGTTTAAAAGTAGTAGGTCTAGGTGTTTTTTTATACTTTGGCTTGCTTTCCTCCAGAAGTTACAAACCCATGACAATCTTCCCTAACTCCAAACTCCTAACCACTGTTCCTCGTGTATCTTGGACAATGAAACCATTGATCACTTATTTTTTGAGTGTCAATTCTCTAAATCTATTTGGGATCAATGCCTCTTACATTTTCATTTAAACATTCCTAATCAGTCAAACCTACAATCTATTCTCACTTGGTTTAATCTTGCTTAAAATACCAGAACCTCAAACACTAATATTGTCCCTATCCTTCTCTCAACTACTGTTTACAATATTTGGTCTCAAAATGAACTCTAGAACCTTCAAAGATGAAGACAAGGATGTTGGGAGTGTGTACTCCAAAGGAATCTCTCAAGTTACGGAACATCTCAGCTCAAACACTGTGAGGAGGTAATTGATGTCGTTTATATTCACTAACATATTTTCTGCAGGTTTGATAGTTCAGGAACGTCAACTAGCTCAATTGCCTTTGGGTCAACATTAGAAGAGAAGACAGAAACAGAAACCTTCTTCGGTTAGGAAGAAATGAAGTTTGCAACTGGTAATTCCTTGTTTGGAAAAGCAAGTAAAGATACCAAGGAGAGGAATCGACAAGAGCAACAGTCAGTAGCAGATCAAAGATCGCTATCTATGGATGGAGGGAAGAAGAACTAATAATATTCCTATTACAGAAGGTTGGGAGAGATGAAAAAATTTGGTAGGGAATAAGTGCACTTGAAGAACGTTAATTCACTTAATTGAAAGTAGATTATATTTGCTAACTGATGCTTGAATACTGTTGGGAGTATAGTAAAATTGTGCTTCTATTTAGGATAATTAGACTCAAAGAGTGCTTGGCAGGAAATTTGTATAGATAATGCTGAATGTGTTTGCTGCCAGGATTTAGATTATAAGGAACATTGTAGGTTCTATTGACTCTCCGTCGGTTTGTTAAGATATTTATGTGTAGGAATCTCTAGATCTGTATATAACTTTTTATTATTTGTATAAAACATTTCTGATTTACCAAAAAAAAAGATCTTTCGTACTGTTATATACCTTCGAATTAAGCAATCTAAACTTCATTAATAGGTTGTTTGGAATGGTATGAATTGAATTCAATTACAGTATTGAATTTAATTCAAATTTTTGGAAACAGAAAAAAAATGAATTGAACCTCATCATCCTTTATAAATTGAATTCACCTGAAAAAGTATTAAAATTGAATTACGAACTGGGACTTCAATTCTTTTTTTAAACATTGAAAATATCCTTCCAATAATACCCATCTAAACCTACCATATATCTCTTTACCTTAAGCAGCCCTCCCATCTCAAACAGCCCCTCCCACCAAGAAACGGAACAACAACACCTTTTCCACGAATCAACACCTTCCACCATATCTAAGTTTTCCCTTTTCCTTGTTCATGGATGTCTTTTCCTTTTTCGTTTTTTTATCTATGATCATCGTTCTCTTTTAGATCTATTGTTCAATTTAGCTTCTCCTTTCATTTCATTTTAATAATGAATTTTTTTTATGATATCACTTATAATTAAATTGATGATTATAACTTGCTCTATGTAAGTGTGAATGTTTATTATTTAATAAGATTACTTTTTAGTCGAGGGTAAAAATGTCATATGAAATAATTGAATTCATTTTGATTGTGTTCTAAACAGTATAATTGAATTCAATTCCAATATTACTGGGTTTGTTCCAAACGGAGTAAATTGAATTTCAATTTAATCTTATTAATGTAATTGAATCCAATTCGTTAATGAATTTAATTCGAAGATTTCCAAACAGCCTGTAAGTAATATCCAATATAGATCTAACTCAAGGCTGGGATTATCCTCTTTTGGTATTTAAACATAAAAAGAGAGAAAACGCATTATTTAATAATACAATTTTCATATATCATGCACTGAGATGATAAGTCATGCACTTAGATGTAGGGGTGTGCATTATTCGGGCCGGCCCGATTACCCGGCCCGGCCCGAATTAATTCGGGTAGCAAATT
>JANIPM010000005.1:71848072-71868587 GCA_027478405.1 Erythroxylum cassinoides
ATTCGCGTCTCCATTGTATTTTTTCCCATTTTTGTATTGAATTGCATTCTTCGCAACTTTTTGTATAAATTGGTATTCCGAAATGACTTATATATTTTGTAACAATGAAAGGGCCCTAATGGCTATTGAAATTTTTATTGATGGTTTTGCATTAATTGAAAATGTTTATGAATGAATGTGGGCCCAAATTAAGTATCGATTTCCGCATTTTGTGTTATCGATTTTTTAAAAAAAAGAAAAATTTTTATGTGAACTTTTGAAAGATTGAGTGCTTTAGCACGCCACCCTTACGAGGCACGAACTCGGATATCACCATCGATGTCATGTTCGGGTCTTGCGAGAGTGGGGTGCTATATTTATTCCTACAATAATCAAAACTACTAACCCCAGGAAGAGAAAAAACCAATTTGATGAGAAGGGTGCACAAGACGACGATGCCACATTTAATAAGTATCTGTACTAGTCATAGAATAATGGCCAGCATGTGACGTGATCACCTAAAGCCAATAGACCCCATTCCTCTCTTTACCTGCACCAATCATCATCCTCGAAGTGTGGTCCTGTATCACACAAATTTTTGTAGTTAATGTGACTATGCAATCATGAGCTTTAATCAACTATGCACGCGAGCAAACGAGATCATGTAACAATTCAACCGTATAACATATAACACATTCCGAACTTGGAGAGTATTACTGAATACCACTGCCCCTTCTTGAATAGCATTAGTATTTATACCATCAGGTAATGTAATAAGAGAGGGAACTATGTCTTGAAGATGAACAAGCAAATTTTTATCACCAGTCATGGGATGGGAAGCATCGATATCTAATATCCAAGAAGAAGAAAGCTTACCAATAAGTGTTTCAGTGGAGGGGGGCTTATTATTATTATTAGTAAATGACTTAAGCATATTAAGCATTATATTCCATTGATCTTCATTAAGGACAGAACCAAGCGCACTCCAATCCTAAGAGGAAAGATGAATGACTGCCCCATTCTAAACCGACGAGGACCGTAATGCACTCTGAGCATAATTGGCAACCCCGACACTCACCCCTCTACCACACCCACCTCATGCAGTATCTTCACGACCTTTACGACACCCAGGTGAGCTATTGTTCCCGCGTGGCCCAGTCCACCATTCCAGATAGCCAATGAGTTTAAAGCATGATGTTACCTCGGGGCCTAGTCAGTTGCAGTTCAAGCAAAATCATTTGTCATTTTGACTGCTAGATGCTTGTGAAGAAGACGAGGCGGCTTGAATAGCAAAACTAATTGCCTCGCTTCATCCTTCCTTCTCTCTAGTCATATTTTTATGTCTCTCTTCTTAAACCACAAGAGCATAAGCACGATTCAAAAGCGGAAGCAGATCTTGAATAATAATGTTGGAACAAATATTTTCATATAAATCATCATCCAAGCCCATCAAAATTGATGAACTCGGGTTTCTTCACATTCTTTATTGAGTCCGGTAGCCTAGTTGCATGTACACTTACCACAAGTTCAACTTTTGATCGGAGCGTACACAAAGAGTTCGTCCCATATTTTCTTGATTTTTCTATAATATGCAGCAACATTCCAACCGTTTTGTTCACATCAAGCCAGATCAGAAGTCAATTGTTGTATAAGAGGGTCATTTCCAATGAAAAAACATGGCGTTAATCATCCCAAAAATCCTTCACCATGTCATAATAAGCAATAGAAGAACGTAGAGTAGGCTTAATAGGATTAAATACCCACGCCATAAGCATAGAGTTAACACTCCACCAATCTTCAATCTCTAAAGTGGTATTATCAAGCTTGGTAATGACTTCGTCCAAAAAGCCTAGTTTTTGCTTCGCTCAGAAATCATTGTGCATGCTCTTTTCCTATTCCTGATAATTTTCAACCTTCAAAATCACCTGACAAATATTCATTCTATAATGGTTAGAAGGATGAAGGTAATATGGAGAATTAGGTTCAAGTGACGTTGGCTTCTTCCCTTTGTTGCCTCCATCGCTCATGTTGTCTATATTGCATCGGGTTTAATAAGTAGCTAGGGTTTTCTTTTCTCTGGTTTGATATCATAAATAAATTTGTGAGAATGATTTTCTAATTTAGAGAACCTAAATAATTATAGAAGATATCCCAATTCTTCCCAAGAATATTATAGATAATATATGTTTACATCTAATGAATTTATAACTAATTTTATGATGATTTAATATCAATTAAATTATTTAAATAATAAAATTCTTCTTATTATCGTTTTAACTTCTAGTTAAAATTTTAAAATGTTACATTATACGGAACAAGGGATTACTTACGGGCCTGCCCCATGTCGTCTATTTTGGGATTCAGCAGGAACGAGCAGGTCGCTCGACAAGCAGAACGACGACGTTGGGAAAATAAGACTGTAACTAGGTACGACTTCGTTTTATTAACTGCCTTTATCTACTAAAACACAGCTCCGCATTGTTCTTCTTGTCTTCTCGGTCAATTAAGCACGCTAGGGTTTCTCCAAATTACCAAAACCCTAAATTTGACAGACGAAAAATGGGAGGTAAATGTCCTAGCAGGAAGGTTAAGAAAAGAAGATACTCTCACAAGACGGCTCGCCGCGCCAAATTCCTCCTTAAAGATATCCTTTTTCTTTTGTTGCTGTGTCATTCAGTATAGAGTTTCTTTCTGTTTACCCAACTTTCTTTTCCAGAGAGAAAGATTCTTCCTTGACTGAGGATTTTGTTCACGCGACGATGCGGTTTATGATGACCTGCAAAAGCCCGATTCCGAGAAGCAGCCGCTTCCTCGTGACGAGGATTTACCTGGGATGGGTCAATATTACTGCTTACACTGCGAGTATGTATTTTATATGCTTTCATTTGTCATTTGGTTATTTGTAAATTCCGAATTGATTTGGAGGTTCAACAATTCATCACCTGAAAAGGGTTCTTTTTGGGTGATTCTTTGTACGGTTTTGAATTTCAATGGGCAGCTTTAATTGAATTTGGTTTGTTTTTTCGTTTCTTTTTTCAGCCGGTACTTTGCTAACGCCGCTGTGAGGGACGAGCATTTTAAGACTAAACGCCACAGGAAACGGTATATTACTTTGAGCTTAACTTATTACCACCAAGCATCTGTTCCTATCGTTTATCTGTGTTTGTATTGTACCTTTCTTGGAGTGCTAAAGTTTCTAGCTTAATGGTTTCCTTATTGCTCTCTAATGATGGAAGTATCTTATTTTGTTAAAGTATATATTAAGAAAACTACGACCCCCACATGTTTCAATGCTTGCATTTACAAGCTAGAGTTGTCCTGGACTTTCTTTTGGACGGTACTACGCCTGTTTAAGCGACCATAGGTAGAGCTAATGTCTAAATTGCTACACTTAACTTAGTATCGGGCTGTGTAGTGTTGTTCATCAAACAGTTGGAAATAAACTTGTACTTTTACCTAGCTTTTGTTTTCTTCTTACTTTGGATTGGTTTTGGGAACAAGAATCAACTTAGTATTAGATATATATTAGCTGGTGAAATACAATGTTTTCATAATCCGTTTTCATCCTATGGGATCTGCCTGTTATGTGATCCTTGCTCCCATTTACCAAAATATGTTGCGTTTATCGTAAAACATGGGATAAGTTATTCTCTTATGTTCTTTTTTACCAAATACAGTGTGAAGCAAATGATGGGACCTGCTCCACACACTCAACTTGATGCAGAATTGGCTGCTGGGATGGGAATGCCAGACAATGGCCCCAAACTTATGTCAGTATGAGCTTTCTGTCATTTTAATTGATACTTTGAAATGGTACTCAGTTAACACAGGCCTCTCGACCTTGGAGGAAACATCGGTTATCTAAGCATGCCTTCTTTAGTAATTAATTGTTGGATTTGCTGCAAAGTAAAGGCCAGTAATTTTCTGCTGGATCGTATCATGTATATTCCACTATTTGGTGGATTCGGTTTCTGCAGTATCAATTTTATAAAGATGCAATTTACGATAGAGACCATAAAGCTTCGTCCTTGATCTACTAAATGATAAATTGATCAAATAGCAAAAGAAAAGCACTAGCATATATAATGCAGTTGACTAAGTTCAACCAGCAATTGCTTGTTCTTGATAGGAGAAATCCTGTGCTGTTGAATCTTGAACGTTATTGATCATGAAGTTTCATTGTTGGCAAATAGCTGCAGAAAATGTAAATCTGCGAATCCAGTCCAGTGCCTATGCATATATTGGTTAAAGAGCCGATATGAATTAAAGTACAAGTTCTTTCCCAGTAGAAGTTTAATGATCTAAACCAAATTATAAATGGATTAGATGTACTGGCATGGCAAAAGAATTTAGAATTTTTTTACTTTTAAGTATTATTAAAATCCGTATTTTATGTAGTTCCCCGATAATAGACGGGTTATATGAGTTTGTGAATATGACGTACTATATGAAGCAAGCTTTTATTATTAAAGTTCAATTCGCCATCGAACATTTGTTTATGAAACAAGACAGGGCACTGAGTGAGAATTTTGGCAGAACTGGACAATCAGTTTCCTATGCATACCATGAATATGAAACAAGGAATTGTGCGTAACATAACCAAAACCTGATGATGAGTACGTCCCGTGATGGCTATAATGTATAATTAGCCAACAAGGTACACTTCATAACGATTAGTGTGTACTGTGTTCCTAAACCTAGCATTCGTCGTTCTACAGCAAATATTGTCGGCTTATGCTCTGCAAAGAAACCTGAATTTATGTTTGTATAAAGTGAAAAACTGTGCCATTTCACAATATTTCAATAGCTTGCCTTTGGTTTAGTTTGCTATTCCTAGAAGTAGAGTAAATGAACAGAGGTTGAGAGACAGGGGAAACTGCTGAAACCAGCTCAATATCAAGAGCTTCTCCTTTCGTTTGTTGGTCATTAGACTATAACATCACCATTTATAGCTACATCTTTATCTAACAAACCTCACCTTACTTGCTGCTCCAGAAGAAACACAAGGGGTCCTGGAGGACACTTGTAAACCAGCAATCCAGTCAGACAAAAAAGAAAGACCAATCCTTGGTAGATGAACGCATAAATTTTGAGGGTATTTTAAAATACTTCTTACCTTAGCGAAGATGTAAGGAACCTTACTATGCACGTTCAACCACTTGAAGGAGAGCAAGAGGGCATATTTTTATAAAGACCAAGGTGGCATTCATCTGTACTTGCGCCTGCATCTCTCTCTATACCAACTAGCAATGTACTCGGCTAAAATCGGCAGCAAATATTTCTGCAGAAGAATCCGGTGGTAATAAGGAAAGATGCAGGTGCAAATGCAGATGAATAACACGACTTGGTTGATGTATACAAGCCTTCTCTTGGAAATTTTCAAATTAAGCGTTGAAAAGTGAAAGATAGAGCTCTCGTGCAATGCATTTCGACTTTAATTCTTTATCAGGCGTACATAAGATATGGTAGGCAGCGAGCATGGGACAGACAGGCCTATATATCAGATGGTATAGATAGGCCTATATAGCACATGCAGTAACGTTTTGCAGTACGATAAGATTTTAGATCCAAATTTGTATGAATCAGATATCGCTCCAGACACTTGTTGGATTATGGTGCTGACACTTTTTGCATTATGGTGCTGAGTTGGGTTTGGGTACAGTAGAGGATGCAGTAAAACAGAGTTTGATTGGGACCGTTAAAATACTTCTAACTCTTACCTTCGTCTTATACATCCCCCTGACGTCCCCTGCTTTCTCGATTACTCTTTTATTAAGGACATGTCTCCATCATACCCCACACAAACAGACAACTCATCTGCAAATAGATTCAATAAGACACATGTGGGCAATACCTTCATCACTTTAACCATCGTTCTTACACCAACAAAAATTAAAAAATAAGGAACACAATCTAACATTCCCAACCATGAAGAGAACCAAATAAAATCATCATTCCCAAATATGAATTTTACAAATATGCCAGTGAAAGTGAAGGAACCTGCTGGTTGAGATAATGTAGAAACTAGTATGGGGTTGGGAAGGAATGAAGTCAAGTTCAACGGACTGAAGTATAGCAACGTAATCTAAATTCTGTTAGGAAATAAGGTTTTAAGCTTCAAAATCCATCGCACAACAGAACACCAGATCAGTGTTGCTCTTTTCCCATCGAAGGAGATAAAGGAGGCCATTGTTGAAACAGGAAACGCATAAATGACATGTTCTATAAGGCTGTCTAATTTCTGAAATTCAATCTTTAATTCTGTATGTAACAAGACTATTCTGTAGCCTAACACAGACTACAAAACTAGTTAATCTTTACTACACTGGAGAAAGTATAGAAGTGAAGGGGTAAAAAAGAGAGAAGGGATTTCACAATCAGAGTAGTGAATCCTAATACTGAGAACTTGACTGAACCAGAAGTTCCATTGAAGTCTAAAGCAAGGGGCTGTTCTGCTTAACTGAATTCCTCTAGATGAAGGCAAAACTGAAAAAAATGGTGAAGGTGCGCACCTAATGAAATGTACTTTACAAGATATACAGATGCAGCCAATGTTACACCCATTGATCAAGCCCGAAACCAGATACTAATTCTCATGCTTGACTCGTGCTTTAATAATACCAGGAAGAGGGGGTGAGGTAGGAGGCCTAGTTGGGGTTTTCGCGCTTTGAGGACAGACTTGAAGTTGGCACGTATTGGAAATGCCAGAACTTTCGCCTGCATCAGCAGATATTGTTGCCGTATCAGCGCCTGTTGGTGCCTCACATAGTTTCATTGCCTTCAGAACATAATTATCATCATGCAGCTCAAAAGGGGTGCTGCAAGTATAATACCATAAAGATGTTATCTGTGCCTAAAATAATATTCTATCAACTGGAGCAATAACATGGATCCACAAATTTCAGTTGCAACAAAAATGTGCTATCTTTTGTATTGCAATGGTAGAACACTAGACCTCTACCACCAAAAGTGCAGTAAATGTTACGCAATAGTCACAGTGAAGTGAGCAGACTTGATGAGTATAAAGTAATGGTTTCCACATCAATTTATGTTCAAGGGGATAAAGGAGACACGCACTTCCTTTTTTATGAAGGAAAGACAACAACCTTACACACGATCTTACCTATTAAAGTCAAAATGTACAAGCTGCATATCTTCTGATATTTCAACCTCAACAGTTGCATGAGGGCGTGTCTACAAAAAAAAATACCAGAAATAAGCAGTTGCATGAGGGTGTGTCTACAAAAAAATACCAGAAATAAGCAACGCAACAGAAAAATGATACATACAGATTTCAAATGCATGATTGGAATATCAAATTTGCTAGCTTACTTAACACATAGAAAGGAAGTTGATATTAGAAGCCTATAATTGCATTAAGAGAACTAAACATGGAATTGTTTCGAGTAATTTCATTTCAGAAAAACATCAGAGCTTCTATGTCTGACTAAATCAACTTCAAGCTGAAAGGAACTTGAGGCCTCACAATAAAGAAGATTAATCTGGAATTATCCTATCCTAAGTGCCAGTAAATGTAGAATACGAATCTGGTACCAAAGTATAGGTATTACTTCAAGCACAAAGATCTTTATGATGGCTACCTCTGCCAACAATTTCCATCACATTTTTCAAAAATTTTTGACATGGGAACTTGGTACACCATTAGAATACCCTTCCAGTACTCAGCTACCAGACATACTCCATAACTCACCCTACAACTTGTATCGGTTCAACACAACATGAGAATGACGAGTCTAAGAATCACAAATACATTCCGACTCAACATCAGAATGACAAAGAGCACAACTAACTCCATTTGACCAGAACATTTCTAAATTTGACATCCGGTTAATGCTCTGCTTGCCTGTTGAACTAACGCATGGCTGCCACCTATGGCGTTGATCATTTTCCTGGTTCAAATAGTATTTCATAGCAAAAGAAAAAATTACCGTACTTTTACAGTACTCCTTACATGAGGATGACTGAAGAGAGTACAGCCTAGTTGTAAGACCAGAAATCACAGTTCCTCTTCCAGCAGCCACAAAAACCCATAAAGTTCTACACTTCTACTCAAACTTCAGAACTTAAGACAACAGCACCATACTGGTTTTCACATCATGTACCTACTGACTTTCTGTTAGACCTCCTATCACTAAGGTTTATTCTAGAAGGGGGAAAGAATATGCAGCCAACTTCGAGAGTGCTGCTCTCTCCAGCCTAAGGCTCCCAGTATATTCTTAGTAATTGCCTACCTCCCCTCCCAATCATTCAGTGAAAAAACTCTCAGCTACTGAGAGTTCTATCACTGGTATCAGAGCTAAGATCCTAACAATGGCTAACAAGAAGGGTGATAATCGGATGGATGGAATTGAGAATCTCTCCCCTCCCACATGCACGTAACACTCTCCAGCCCCTGACCATAACAGAAAGTGGTAACTTTACTCGGTTATCCTTTCCTTCCCCTGTGAGCCTTAGGTTGGAGAGAGCAGCACTCTCGAAGTTGGCTGCATACTACCTTGTAACTTGACAGAAATTGTCGTTACACTTTAATAATATTCAGTGAAAAATCTCTCAGCTACTGAGAGTTCTATCACTTTCATCCCAGCAACTTGCACCAGGTTGGCATGGACGCATACTCTTAAACCTAGAAAGTACATACCAACCAACTGATGGCCACACAAAAATCTATCTTTATCAGTCAAAAATATCCAGTCCCCAATCCATCTCACTTATTTGTAATTGTCTGCGCAACAGACAAGACAAGCAAGTTTACATGCAAGAATATGTGAGAGATAATAGTACAATGTCCATACTAAAGAGTAATGTCTCCTTATGGTCCCACTGACAACGACTCTTCTAGGGGAAGTAAGGAATCAGTCCTATCTTTCAGCATGTCTGCATGAAAGGACTGCTCTTAAACCTTTTATGTACTGATCATCGGTTAATATTCTAGAGAATATCCATAACATAAGCAAATATGAGAGATAAATTTACCTGCACCAGAATAAAAGGCAAGGACACACCCCCAGTAGGAGGGTTCACAGATTTGTATAATTGCTCATTCCGTTGGACCAGGGTCTGAAGTCCTATGAACTTAGTGTAAGGAGTAAGAAGTTAGTACATACTTCCAACACAAGGGCATATCAACCTAAGTGTATGTAACTAGTAACTCAACATTCAAACCACAGAATTAAGTCCATACTTGTTCCTCCAGTTCTTGCAAATAGGCAGCCTTCTTTTCAATCCTGTTTCTCAGTCCAAGACGCTCAGCCTGATTAAGACACATCCAAAAATTTGGATAACGTCATATGAGATCGAAAAACAAAAGCAAAGAAATTTCTTTCTATAATCAACACAAACAAACAAAACTTTCATTTGTACCTTTAATTCTTCAATATCACTCAGACTGGTTCGAGGAAGACCCTTCCATTGTATTTCCTTTTTATCCTTGGATATGATATCCAATGCCATGAGTACATTCAGGGCATCATATACCCTTCGTCTTATGTTCTTTTCATCATATTGTTGCTGTCAACATTAAATTCAAGGAGAATCGCATGTGTAAGTTTTAATTTGCCTTGAAAATAAAGAAAGGAAAAAGGTACCAATCATCTTTAGTTAAAAAAGTGGCAGACCTGATCTGGGGATGAAATGTTGTTATTAGGATCAGCAAACTCTGCTACAAGTTCATCTGCAACCTATTGTTGCTTGAAATTCTTAGATAAGCAATAGTTAAGAAAATCTGAGAGGCTGATTATAGAATTATTATACAATAGAAAAATATGTAGTCAATTTTTGTTTCAGACTTATACAGGAAGCACAACAACAAAAGAAAATCTATAAAACCAATATAAAAAAGGATGAATCATGTGCAACCACGCACCCAGTCAGTGAGCATTGTAGGCTTCAGAACTATGAAAACGTCAGCAAACATGATTTAAATAGTATAGATACATCTAAGATGATTATAGCAGCACATAGCCATTCCTTAATGACATCTTCATGGAGACTAATTCTCCAACTACGAAAAATATCAACATGGTAGGTCAAAATCGCTTCCTAGCATTGAAAGAAGTGAAAGATGTGCTGACACAGCTGTAATTCTAATTGGAAGCACGAAAGGAAACACAACTTTCATCATCTGTATGGAATTCTACTCCAGCTCTCAGATTATAGAAAACATATAAACCTCTACCCACTTGTCACCTTAACATCCAAAGTGGAAGCAATATTTATGCACTGTGTTCTTCACCCTTAATTTGAAAAATAGTATCCAAAAGATGCCAAGCACCCTGGCAACATGGAATTTTGATAATTTAGTCTTTCCACCCAGCTTGACAAAATCGATGAGAAAACCCTAGGACTAGTTGCTACTTATTCTAAGTCATTCTTGCAACAATCCTTTATTCCAGTACACAACAGGAGTGAAGAGTCAAACAAGTAGGCAATAAACACTAAGTAACCTTCACTAATTTGTTTCAAACTCTAAAGATTCATTTCAAGAAACCACCAACCTCGTTGTAAGTGGTTGTCCCCCTACTTTCTACCTTTTCACACACTGCAAGTAATCAAAGCAGTCAAACTGTTAAGTCAGCTAAGAAAACTCATCATGTAGGGCAAGTGAATAAGACATATTTTATTCATAATATCTTAAGCTGTGAAAACTCAAAACAGATAGCAGAAGTAAACAAATACCTTTCATACTAAACTGACGAAGTCCTCTACCAGATTTATCTGCTCCAACTGCTCTTTGACCTCTTTTTTTCTTCTTGTTACTGTTATAAAGAAAAGAAGCAATTAACACACAAATCAGAATACAGCTATATCCCCGTGATACAAAAAGAACATACTCTTAAAAGTCCATGAAACAATCCCACACAATCCAACTCCAGCCAAAAATATACCCAAAAAATACAAATGTAACCACAGATAACCAAAGACAACGAAATGCAGAACTAGCGTCATCCCTATTAGCTTCTTTCTCAACTTTCTCAAGCATTCAAAGTATTAAAAAACAAAACAAAACAAAAATCTAAAAAAGACAGAATTACCACAAAAGGAAAAAGGTTTCATGGACATTATCAAATTCAATTCAATAAAAATTTTAATAATTGGCGCACTTTTGCACAAAATACAAGATTAAAAAACGAAAAAGAGCATTACAAACCAGCATCGTAAGCCTTTTGAACTGTAAATAGCATTGGATAACCAAAACTATCAAAAATTGGGTCAAACACAAAGCAAAGCTAAACAAGACCCTCAAGTGAGACTGGGTAGAGGGACTGACCCGGCGGCCTCTTGGGTTGCGGCGTCGTCGGCGTGGATGTCGAGATGGTTCAACCTAAGGAAAGTGCTGTCACTCGCCGGAGTAGCCATGGCTTGCTCACTCCGGCTCGACGGAGAGCCGATGCTGCCACTGGTCGACACCGATTGGCCGGACACGGTGGTAACGTTGCCCCAAGACCTGGTGGCAGCTGCCGAGGCCCTAGATGCAGCCGGAGGGTTCCTGTCCCCGTCCTCTGGTTGGCGGGTTCCACCGGAAACCATTTAGATACAAATTGTACGATGGCTAGATAGGATATGAGAAAAGTCAAAGATCCGTTAACAACAGTAGTAGCAATAGTACTAGTAGCAGAGACAAGAGAGGTTTATCAATGGGATTGGGTTATGTTTGAGGAAATGACAAAGAGAACAGAAAGCAAAAGGAGAAGACAGAGGCTTTGGTGATCTGAGAACACAAAGGAGATTTTGTAGATGAGTGTGTGTGTTGGGGGTTGTGTTCTGTGCTTTATAAAACAAAGAGGGAAATTTGAGGTTTAGTTTTAGTACGAACGAGAAGTTATTGCTACAGTTAACGAATTAATTTTATTTATTAAATTATTACTGGATAGGATAAAAACTAATTAGTATATGGATCCGGTCCTTGATTTATATCAATTAAGTGGGCTTGGATCTAATGTGGTTTTGCTATTTGCATATTGGTAAATAAGATAACATGATAAATAATAATTTAAATTAACTAACTAATTTCATATAATTAATAAATCGTAAAACTTTATATATAATGTACTCATATTAATTGACATGATATTTATAAATAAAGTATTAAAATTAAATTCATTTTATTAAACTTTTTTCATGAACCCTCCTAAATTATCTCTTTAAAATATAATTTTCTTTTTTACTTTACTTTTTCATTTCTCGTGATAATAATTTGATCTCAGATCGAACTCAAGCCATAAATTTACTTTAGTCTTTCGATGTTTGATTAAAGTTGAAAAGTCCGAATTATAAATGATCGGGTTATGAAAACTAAAATAACATTATTTTTGTTAAATTTTAATAAAATAATATTAGACCATATCACTTTTGATTGAATTGAATTGTAAAACTTGAAATCAAATCCAATTTAAGATTGAAATTAATAATCTTTTTAATTAAATTGGCATAAATCACAGCTAAAACAAATTTTATTTATCAAATAGGTAATTGTATCTAACCCTTAGTAGCCATGAATTGATAGGGATGGCCCGGTCAAATTGGATCAGCCTGCGATCAACAGCTCTGGCCAAATTAAGGCCTGACCGGTTAACGACAAAATGACATTATTTTGATTTTTAAAGTTAATAATAATTTAGGCTCGGCCCAAACGACATGGGTCAAGCTTATCAACTTAGGCTTAGCCCATTTCGATTCCTATAAAGTGAAAAAGCTTGTTGATAAGCTAGTTATCTACCTTCACCGTCAAAAGGAATATATGCCTCACTATCTCTTTGCCAAAAGGAGCCAAAATTGTGCCGAAAAGAAAAAGGTTGAAAGATGATGTGAATTCTTAATTTGGAAAGAATCTGTCTTCTCATTTCTTCTGACTGAAGCTGGATGACTCCCATGAGTTGGTTCACTCAATATCGCACTCGTTAAACAAAATAATGATGAGATCTTGTGTAGATGGGGAGGAAGCTTGGACCTCACGAAAAGGTTGAAAGATTTAAAGGACAAAAGGGTTCTCTGATTTTCTGAAAGTAGGTGCTTTCATCTTATGGAGTACTCGTAATTCAAGGTAAGATTAGGACTCTCGGTCATATCTCGAGGTAAATCAGTCTCTCTGTCTCATGTGTACCAATGCTATAAAGGGACCTCTTCATCATCATCTCTTTACTTTGGTGGTTTCTGCAGGGCTTGTACTTCTGAGTCAAGCATGCTCGAGTGCTCATCCAATATGAATACTATTCAACATGAAGTTCTGCTTAAAAGATCATGGCTTAGTGGACAGCTTTGTCAGGATTTGCCATTCATAAGAAGTTGAGAAACCAAACCAATGGAGTCACTAAAGAGTGCACGTAAAATTACAGTAAAGTGAAAGCTTGGAATTGTACGTACCATTCAGCCTTTGGCATTTGAGTGATGGATGATGGTTTAATATCTAATTATCTAAACGTTGGTGAGATTGTAAGGGTGTGGTATTTTCTCCTATGGAGTATTTGATTTACTTGAATGGCCGTTTAATTACCGATCCAATTTTTATGATAAGATATTCCGTTTGTTTAGTTGAAGAAAATATACAAAACAAACTCATCTTTTTTTAATTTTTATCCATTTCAAATTGGGAATAAAAATAAGAATTTATTAGACGAAAAAATTTCAAAGAATCTACGTATTTACTTAGCTGTAATAATAATAATATATAAATTAATTAGTGGGGACCATATGTAGTTGGTGGAGATTATAATAAATATTTTGATTTTTTATTGATTATTCATTTTTCATTTCAATTTTTTTTTCAAATCAAACATTGGCGTTATATTATCTTTAGATATTTTTAGGAACAAACTAAATTAAATAATACATATTATTAAATAATACATATTCTATTTTATTTTATTCCTTGCCTATTCTATTTCGAATGAATTACCATTTCATTCCTTTTTTATTTTTGCAGGTGAAGATTAAACGCTCAGTTAATATCTTTTTTTATTTTTCATGAAATAGATAGAAATAGAAAAGGTTTGTGAAAACACATTAAATAAGAAAAACAAGAAAAATAATCATGAGAAGGAACTTAGAGTAGAGAAGAAGATGAAGATAAGGTTAAATAATAAATACGCGAATAAAAAGAAGAGGAAGAAAAAAGAAGAAACTCATATAAATATAAAAGCAATGATCAAATAAAAAAGATTTGATTTTTTTTAAATAAGAAGATTTCCATTAATTCATATGAATTTAAAAGAGGAAATTTACTTTGACCTGGGACATGAGTTTTCGGCGCATTGTAGTCAAAATTGACTTGTTTAAGGTAATTAATATTCTCTCGTCTTCTAATACTGTTCTGACTGAGAATTTTTTTTTGTGACAGGTATCCGACGGCTTCTCAATCAGAGTTGGGAGGTTCACCTTCAGCATACCTATCGTGAAAGGAATCAGTGTGCTGACAGACTAGCCGCTGTCGCGTTTCTCCGAAGTCCAGGTTTTCACTTTCTTCGCGAGCCCCCTCTCGGAATTCTGAAGTTGCTGCAGCGAGACGAGTATGGGGTGCCGTATTCTAGAACTTTATCTGAGTTATTATGTTTGTTCCTCTGTGTAATTAAAAAAAAAAAGGAGGAAATTTACTATTTGAGACCAAATTCTAATTTTTATATCCGGAAAATTCTGTCCTTTAACATAATAAGTTCTAATGTTAAAAAGAAAAAGGGAGAAGGGAAAGTAAGAGGAACTCGTTCATTGTTACCTACTTAAAAGCCCAATCATTAGTCATTGGACTAGGCTTAGCATAGAACTCCCTTTGTATCATTTTGTGTCTGGTGGAAGCATTTGGATTTTCATCCTATGCGTACGATTTAAGAGATGTTTTAGGACTACGATAAAAAATTTAAAGTATAATATTAAATTTTTATAAAATTAATATATAATAAAGATTAAATTCAATTGAAAAAATAAAACAAAATTGAAGAAAGAAATTATTTTTTGTTTTAAAATTTAATTTAAGAAGGAGATTATCAAATAAAAATTAAATGATTATTATAAGGATGATAATGAACTAAGTCGGACTAGAACTTTTTAAATAAAATGTCAAAATGACATTGTTTCTGACAAAATAAAATTGTTTTACTGTTACCAATAGGTGAAAATTTGGGTCGTTAGATAGGTTAAGCTAAATTCGGGCCTTATTGTCATTCCTAATTCATTATAATTTATAAATATTGATTATTTTATAAAAATTAGTTGATATGATCAATATTTAATAATAAAAATTATTAAAATAAATTAAACCAAAAATTAAATAATTTAAGCGGAGGAAGTAAAAAACCAAACAAACTTGATCCAAACCCAGTGGATTTAAGAACAGCCTGGGTACATTAATTGACAGCTTAATTTGTTATCTGTGAACCATTCTTTCTTTGGATCCAAGAAGATCACGCCAACGTAAATTGTATACTGCAGCCTCAAAAATATAAAGTTTATAATGTTAACTCAAGATCTTTTCTATGCAAGAAAAAAGGTGACTGTGGAAGATGGAAATGAATGCAAACTTCTGTGACAGCATTTGCAAATCCAAACTGAAACCACAATTTCTTCAGAATCCTTGTGGCATTTTCTCCTAAAGAACTTCATATGAACATGCAATGCGTGTTTCTCTGCCCATGACCTGCATATCCTTTGACAGGATGAGGACAAATTGATTGAAGTGTTGGCTTTTTCCTGAAAATACACAAGCCCAACTTGAAGCAGAAGGCTACTTTTGATCTGTTTTTCAAAGTGAACGCCACAACAAGAGACCATATTTGTACTACGCCTGACAAATGAATCGAACAATATAGATGATGTGCTTCACAGGCCGTTGAACTCAATGCTCTTGGCCTAATGCACGCAAACTACGCATGTCAAATTTATCCAAAAAGAAAATCGTTCTATTCTGAAGCCACGTATGATCAAGCATACAAAAACAGAACATCTGTTTGTTTCTGCACAAGGTTTATCTTCCATAAGTTGTTTCATCTCTTCTCTTCCAAGCTGCATGCTTTGTCCTTGTTACAGTTCCTACGGAGAAACATTTTCTCCCACCGCTAATACCGTTTATGGCTTAGCACTTCAAAGCATAAGCACCATGGATGCTCAGTTCCGCCTGCAAAACAGATTCAGGCGGTGATGGGACTGGTTTTCAGAGAGTAGAAATTTTTTTAAAAATTTAATTTAGTTACTCAGAACCAAAAAAGTAAAATAAATTAGTAGAGCAAACTAATAAATTAGTAGAGCATACTGATAACCCTCAATTTGGAAAACGATCGAATAGCCATCAGCTGGATTGATTGACATGAATTTTATAATGTCTGTAGGAACAAATATATTTGAGAATGTCTTGTAAATTAAAATGAAAAAGAGAAATATTTATGATCTTAGAACATGGTCATTGCTTAAAAATGTTGGGATCATGTAGCTGTCGGCAACAAGGGCCAGATATCCAGCTATCAGTTACATATGTCACAGCACCGTTGCATGCATGTATCATGTGTGTCTCTTCAAATTAAACCTCTTCTAAATTATGTTTTCTTTTCAGAACACTAAATTCTTCCACCTAAAACCCAAACCCAAACCCAAACCCAACCCCATCTTTTCTTTTCACCTCTTTGCTTCTCTATTTAAGCTAACCATGATACAGCACCTTGTTAGGAATTAATTCAAATTTTAGAGTTGTTTAAATTTCTTTAAAATAGGTCTTAGATTATCTTAGAAAAACCTTTAGAATAAGTCTTAGATTATCTTAGAATAAGTATTGGATTATATCTAATCTTATCTTATAAACTAGATTTGGTAGCTGAAAATTTTATTTTAGTTGTTTGAATTTTGCCTATATAAGGCAACCAAGTTTAATAATAAATGTATGGGTGTGTTATCTTATCCCATCTCTTTCATCTTCTATTTTATCTTTAAAATTCCAACACACCTTACAAGTGTGCATCAGTCAACTGAGACCACTTCTGCATGCGCTCAATTCCCTGCATCGTGTCACTGCCCCTTAGTAATCTCTTGACAAGACAAAACTGGACCATCCCTTTCCACAGAAGAGCTAGACAATATGAGAAGTTCAGTTCTTTATCAAGAGCCTAAGGTGGGAGTGATAGATATTCGGAGCAGCCTAAACTATGCCTGGGAAGCTCTACAAGCTCCATTAGTTGTACCTCTCCTCAACTTGGCTATCATGGTATGCTCAGTCATGTCCTTGATGCTCTTTATTGAACGAGTTTACATGGCAATTGTCATCTTTTCTGTCAAACTTTTGGGCAAGAAAAGATACACCAAGTACAAGTTGGATGGAGTTAAAGAAGACCTGGAGCAATCAAGAAACTATCCATCTGTTCTGGTTCAAATACCAATGTATAACGAGAAGGAGGTAAATGCATGTATTACATCTATGTTTTGTATCTATTTTTTCTTTCCAAATGAAAATCACAGTAAATACAAAAGATATTATAGTCACATGTTAGTATATGTATTAACTGGCAATTGAATTCTATTTTCTTATGATGTGAAACTATCGTAGGCTTGATTCTTCGATCAATGATCATCTGGTTCCTCTGCACATTATTATTATTTGCTGAGGCTCCTGCTCAGATCAGAAACGACTTACTTGTAATGTTGATTGATGATATTTACTTGAGATTATTTCGAACATGCCATAAAAAATTAGCAAGTAGCCAAAATTGTTTTCTTTTCAATTATGTGTTGTCAGTATATTCCATGAGCGAACTCATCTCAGATTCAGTTGATATGTTATTGATTTGTTTTAAAAAAAAAGGTTGGGTAATCACTAAATTCGATTAAGAAACAGTGTGAGTGCTTTCTCTAAATTTCGAAAACTAGAGGTCTCCGTAAACTTTGTACCGTTTCGGGAGAGTTATAAACACAAATGCAGGCATGGAAATGAGCCAAGACTGATGGCAAGCCTCTGCTGATAAGAATTGAATTAACTTTGTATCTATATTACGTCTTTTCCTAGAATATTCGCTTATTAGTGGGTTATGCTTGTCCAAATTAGATGGTTATGACATCATCTATTTCGACAATCATTAGGAAATCATTTGAAGTGTTATGTTCTTTGGACTTTTTTTGTTTTGGAAAGGTTTATAAGCTCTCCATTGGGGCTGCATGTGGACTTTCTTGGCCATCTGATTGTATTATAGTTCAAGTGCTTGACGACTCCACCAATCAAGTGCTACGGGTATCTTCAATACTTCAAATTCAACCAACTCAAAGTCTCTTGAATTTTCCCAAGTTGTAATGAGTTGTTAGTAAGAATACGCAGGAACTGGTGGAATTGGAGTGCAAGAAATGGATAGGAAAGGGTGTGAACGTGAAGTATGAAACCAGGAATAATAGGAACGGCTATAAGGCTGGCGCATTGAAAGAAGGACTCCAGAAGAATTATGTCAAAGATTGTGATTTCGTTGCAATCTTTGATGCAGACTTCCAGCCTGAGGAGGATTTTCTCTGCAGAACCATTCCATATCTGCTCGACAATCCTGAATTGGGGTTGGTTCAGGCTAGGTGGAAATTCGGTAAGGTTCTAAGTACATGTCAACTATGAAGATACCATCAACTAGAAATCTAGCATCTTAAAAATAAAACATAAAGGTCTCTTTCACTCTTCAGTGAATGCAGATGAGTGTCTGTTAACTCGGCTGCAGGAAATGTCTCTGGACTATCACTTCAGTGTGGAGCAGGAAGTGGGCTCCTCAACCTGTTCATTTTTCGGGTTCAATGGTACCTAAACTCTCTCAGCTAGAATAACTATATGTTTTTTGGATGTAAAGCATTATTTCACAAGCTGAAATTGGTCCTGAGATTTTAAATGCAGGGACAGCTGGTGTATGGCGAATTCAAGCAATAGAGGATGCTGGTGGATGGAAAGATAGAACAACAGTAGAAGATATGGACCTCGCAGTCCGAGCTAGCCTTAAGGGCTGGAAATTTTTGTTTATAGGGGACTTGGGAGTGAGTTCTGTATCACGTAAACAGTCTTATCTAGATTTCCCGCTTTATGTGCCTGAAGTTCCGAGAGTATATAAAAAAAGGTTTCCAATGTTTCATCCCATTCATGCTTCTTTTGCTGTCTTTTACAAAATTTCTGGTGATGTGCTTTTCAGGTCAAGAATGAGCTCCCAAGTACATTCAAGTCATATCGCTTTCAGCAACACCGTTGGTCTTGTGGCCCTGCCAATCTCTTCAGGAAAATGACCAGAGAAATACTCCTTTCCGAAGTAAGAAAAGTGATGATTTCTATTTAACCTTCAACAAAATAACGTGCCAAATTTAGAAGTAGGAATTGAAACATTATCTGATCTGCGCAGAGGGTATCAGTATTCAAGAGAATTCATATCCTGTATGCATTCTTTTTTGTGAGGAAGATAGTTGCACACTGGGTCACTTTCTTCTTTTACTGCATTGTCATACCTTGCAGCATTTTGGTCCCGGAGGTAAGGCTTACCAAGCTGATAGCTATCTATATTCCACTCACTATAACTATTCTCAACGCAGCGTGTACTCCCAGGTATCATCAAGTTACAGAAATGTTATTTTTGTTTTCTGATATTGAGGCCTACAAATTCAATTCATTGGTAGTCTCTACATTTGGACAGGTCTCTCCACTTGGTCGTGTTCTGGATATTGTTTGAAAATGTCATGTCCCTTCATCGAACTAAAGCTGCCTTTATAGGACTCGCGGAGGCAAACCGATCACACGAATGGGTTGTTACCGAGAAGCTTGGAAACACCGTCAGGCAAAAGCACACTGTCAAATCATCCAAGAAAGTTCGATCTTGCATTGGAGACAGGTAATTAATCTTAAAAACACCGAAAAAATAAGAGGAAATTGAGAACCTACTAACTTGGATCTTCTAATTTCTTACTTAGGGTTCATGTCTTGGAGCTGATGATGGGGATTTTTATGTTGTACTGTGCAATCTATGATCTACACTTTGGAAAAGACCATTTCTTTGTATATCTATCACTTCAAGCGGCGGCTTTCTTCATCATCGGATTTGGGTATGTAGGTACATTCGTACCCAATTAGATATTGCCACATCAGCTACCATGGAATGCATTAATGGCATTGGCACTGCTTTACATTCTCGCAACTGTACAATACCAGCAATATGAAACGACAGGAACATGTACATTAAAGCGCTGCAGAAAATAATAAATTTCAGAGTAACTTTTCTAATTTTAATAATTTGGTTTCTAATACTTTTGTGTTATGTCATAAAAGTCAAATCTTGACGGCTATACAATACAATGTCACTTGGAGTGTTTAATCGAATAAAATAGTACATATTAGCTCATTTTAATTTCTTTGCTAAAATTGAAAAAAGTAATGCTTTACAAATCAAATCGAAAGTTAAATCAGTAAGACAATAGATACAAGATTTAAAAAATTCAAATAAAATGAACTACAAATTAAATAAAAATAAAAAGCTGAAATATTATTAAAAAATTATCTTTACTCATCTAAAAATTTTAAGTTTAATTGAAAAATAGATTATTA
>JANIPM010000005.1:71938253-71959013 GCA_027478405.1 Erythroxylum cassinoides
CACTACCGGTTGAACCTCTAAACCTTAAACCTTTCTTTCGACCGGTTCGATGTCCGGTCCGGTTTTTAAAACATTGATTGTCACTAACTATCGTTAATTACCTGTAAGAAATTACTTTCCTAGCGATAAAAATACTCTAGTTTTCGAGGGTAAGCACGTGTAACATACCTTGATAATAAACGATGCAAGTTGTCTACAAAATATCTTTGGTCGATGAACCATATCCGGCTAGTGATACAATATCTGGAATATCTCCTCATTATTGGTTGGTTGTGATTCCTCATCGATTCCTTCGTGCTTATGCTTAACTGAGGACTACCTCCGCGTGATTTAAAACAACAATAAACGTGCCCGCAGGGCGTAACTCAGTTGGTTCCAGAGAGGGTAGATTTGCTCCAAGGTGCACGGTTCGAATCCCAGAGTCTGCAGTATGGGAGCAACATCCTTGAGTTTCTTGTGGGCTTTGAGGGTGGGCTCCTTGTAAGTCGTGGGTTGTTCACCTCTCTCTTAGCGGGCCACTGAATTCCTAATTTACATCCTCCCAGTTACTTCGTTGGGCCGAAATGTGAGGGCCCTTTGAGTTAAGGATTCCTTTTTGCTCCAAAACAACGATAAACGTGTGTTTCACCTGTCGAGCATCCCAATGCATGTTTAAAGATAAATGAAGCGATAGGAAAGAGCAAGGACGCAACATGCATGGTGGACACACCTTTCAAGTATCATGGCGTAACTCTTAACTCATCTTGGAATAGCTGGCTTACCTTGTTGACAGATACGGAGACAAAAATAGTGTCTAATCACATAAATCGGTTTTGTAAACGTGGAGAACCTTTTCTTTTTATTTCTTTTTTATTTTTACCTCATGCAAATCTCCAGCACTCGTCACTGTTCTTCTGTAACCTGTGGAATCAAAGTACGCAGTGGAATACCAGCAATGCACAAGCACACAACCCATTACATGTACGACGACAGAAAAGCAATAACTTTTGCTAAAAGCAGAAAAACCAAACATCTGTACAGTGATGTGAACTAGTCTGCACGTAAATGGACATGACCTTTTCTAGGAGAACGTGAGTGTTTTCTATCTCATCAATTTCATAAGGCTCATGACTTTGTTACTTTCTCCCTCATTTGAGCAGTTGGCCAGTAGCCCTTATGACCTGAGAGCAGTCATGTGCACTAAAGATCAAATCATGGATGTAGCTTTCTTTACCCCCCACAAAAGTTGGAAAATTGTCTACATCCAAGCCACTCACCCACTGTTGGCCCAAAGTGTCTGCCACCATTGTAGTGAGACTCGATGGTACTACTCATCTGTTCTACCCTACAGCAGAAAGATGCACACCAACCCAGCGCACAACGATTTCATCGTGCTTTCTTCTCCTTTTTTCTTAGCATTTTGTAAAGCCCATTTATCAGACTGTTATAAGCTTGAGTAAAGAAAAAAAAAAGAGTTTAATTTGTTATTTTTTATTTTTATGAATATTAAAAATAGATATTTATAAAAACTAAAAAGAAATAAAGTAAAAATTCTTTTATTGCTCTTTATAAGAAAGGTAGGAGTGGACTCTGGACTAGTAGTTTCTCTCCTTGCTGCCATTCTTGGATATCTACTCCTTAGTTTTTAGTAAAAACTAATCTCAAGGCGCAGGTGAATTGGTAAGAAATTTTTTTGGTTTAAGTGAGATCATGGGTTCGAACCTTTCTCATATATGCAGCTCCTACAAAGGACCTATCCGACTCGAGCAAGGATTAATCTGAGTGTAAGTGGCTGAAAGATGCCTTATTATAATTAAAATTCACCTAAGATACTTCGTAGGCAGCTAGAAACAAAAAATAAAAAATAGCACTTCATTAGTTAAAAAAGGAAGTTATTTATGAATAAACAAAAAGCATAATGTGTGTTCAAGCCTCCACTATTTAGAACAGACGAAGACGTATTCTTCTATATTATTCAATTTTCAACTTGAGATTATTGGAATCAAAGAGATAAAAATAATAATTGTTATAACTAGGAACTATAAGAGGTATCACCCACTGAAATACAAGAAAGTTGCGTAATGCTTCAACAGTTGGAGTTAAAAATGTCTCAATTTGATGACATCGGCTTTTATTTGTCGGCATCATATACCGACCTGATCCTTTCACACCTAATTGACAGCCTATTCTCGTGCCTCTTTACAGCGATTTGTTTTGAACATGTAATTTATTGTTAGAAAGAAAGTGATTGTATTTACTGTATAGGAACCTAACCTGTTCATTTTTTTCTTAATTCTCTTGCAGTTGTGATGAATGAAGTGGACTTGCCAACCTCCAAGGAAGTAGTTCCAAAGAAAGTTGTCATCAAATATGTTAAAAAATGTCCTTGACCTAAAAGCATAAGGAGAATATGGACGAAATGTCATCACAAACTTTAGTAAAAGGAGAAACAGAAGAAGAGGAAGCATTGGCTGGACTTGGAGACAAACCTCCATGAATTATAAAAACAAAGGTAGTGTAGGGAATAGTACTGTACAATTGAAAGCGATGAGAAGAGGGACAAGCTAGTGAAGATGTGAAAGATATAAAGAGGATTAATTACATGCCATTGAATCAAAGCACCTCTCCTCCATCCATCCTTATATCAACTGTTCGTGTTTATTCTAGATTCATGCCTGTAACACAGATCTTTTAACTGCTATTCAGGTTTTTAAGTTAATATACGCCTGGGCAGATATTTGCTGTTCTGTCAAGCAAATCGTACCCACTTCCGTGGATGCAAATCATGGACAGCTAGACTTGGTCCTGCCAGGTTAAATCATTGCAGTTTAGTCTAATGTACTTTGACGTTGACGGACAGCTAAACAATTTTAAATATTTGGGAGTTAAAGTTTTTAATCCCGTAAAGATTGGGATAGGGATTGCAATATAAGAATCATTTAAGTTTCTGTCACGCGATGCAGATTCAGTGAAGTTCTCAACTCTGTCAATTATTCGCTAATACTAGAAAGCCTATGGAATAATTATGATGTTATAACTTAAAAAAGTATAATTACTTGTCTTTTGTTAATATGAGATTAGTTTAGAAGTAATAGTTTAAAGGCGCCTTCTTATAGTTGGAATTTTCCTAAAACACTTCGTGGGTTAACAAAAAAAAAAAAACTTAGACAACTATAAGAGTATTAAACAATTTATAATAGTATGCAAACCTCCTCCTCTTGAGCTAGCTTTTGGGAATGAGTTAGACACTTCTAACATGATATTAGAGACAACTCAGTTTGTCTCGATGGTTTGGGGCAGTGTCCGGTTATGTCCCTTTGTCTAATATGTCCATCAGATGTCCAGTCCTGCTCTGGACTGAGGGGGGTGTGTCAGGAATCTCACATCGGACAACTATGAGAGTATTAAGCAATTTATAATAATATGCAAACCTCCTCCTCTTGAGTTAGCTTTTGAGAATGAGTTAGGCACTTCTAACACAACTATGAGAGTATTAAACAATTTATAATAATATGCAATTCTCCTTCTCTTGAGCTAACTTTTAGGAATGAGTTATACACTTCTAACATGGTATCAGAGCCAACTCAGTTTACCTCGATGGCCAATATAGATGATTCCAGAATTTCAACACGCCATATTCGATAAATGCCCTTCTTTTTTTTAACAGAAGCAATGCTTATCCAATTGGAACGATATTATTTTGTTGTCAATATTTAAACACCAATCGTTTGCAAATTGATGTGTAGTACCAAGCGTTTCATACCGTGTATTTGTTTTGTTGGCGGTTGGCTGCGCCGCGATCAAGCGTATGAATCCTCCGATGATTAGATGACGTGTAGTCCACGTCCACCGCCACGTGGATGCTCCTACGTAAGGTGTTATCTAAATATATTTTTCTCATTAAATAATAATTCCTATCAAATAACGAATAACAATTAAAATGGCCAATCACCTTCACAACAACGGGCCTATATATACACGACGCGTTTCCTACTCCTCTCTCTCTCTGCTTCCGGTCTTTGCAATCTTTCCGTATCTCCTTTCGGCACAAACATTTCTTCTTCTGTATATCTCTTCTTCTACCAAGGCCTCAATTATCTTGCAACACATACACATCACTACTGCTTGCATTCTTCGGTCTGATTGTTGGCCTTTGGAGATTTGCGGCGATGAGGCTGCAAGACGAAACTGTTGCGTTTAAGATGGGAGGCGTTGATGCAAAACCAGAAGACGATGTGGTGTTAGAGGTCCCGTCGTCTGTCCAGAGAAATCTCGTCGTTGTCGGTTACGCTCTTACGTCTAAGAAAATCAAGAGCTTTTTGAAGCCGAAGCTCGAAGGTTTAGCTAGGTATTAAATGATGTTTCCGTCGTCGTTTTCTGTTGATATTTTTTTGTGAGTTCTTCTTTTGATGTGTACTACCCGGGTGGAATGGAATATTCTTGGGATTTTTTGAGGTCGCTTTCTTTCGTTCAGTGGTGCACATGGTGATGTTTATGAAAATTAAATCTCTGATGGAAACTTCTCAATTAGGGTATATTTATCTCAGATAGTCTTACTTAACCATTTATTAATCATGTATTGTGGGTGTAATATGGTAGATTGGCCTTTTTTACGTTATTGCTGTATGTTGCCTTTTCAGTGGTTTAATAGATATGTTGGTAACAATTTTTTTGTAGGTAGTTGACTTTTCATGTATATATTTGTTACTGTTTCCTGTGGGTGCAGGAATAAAGGGATCTTATTTGTTGCGATTGATCAGAATAGGCCCCTTTCAGATCAAGGCCCTTTTGACATTGTGTTGCATAAGGTTCGGCCTCGGCTTTGTATTCAGATTCCCTTTTAGATTTTCTTTTTCCGTACTCAACTCCTAACAGATTCACTGAGAATCAGTTATCTGTTTTTTCTCCCCCTCTCATATTGTTTTTTTAGTTATTCTGCTAAAAAGAGGAAAAGAGCATGGATCAATTGCTACACATGTATGTTTAGCTATTGCCTCCTGCATCTATACATGACAACTGACGTTTTTTAATTTCCAAATTTTTTTATCTCTATTGCAGCTAACTGGAAGGGAGTGGCGGCAGATTCTTGAGGTAACTATTGCTATTTTTGCTACTCAAATCATTGGTGAACATGAATGATGCTGTGTTTGTTGCATCTCATACTTTGGGTGTGTCATCCGTCAAGGTAAAGGATTCACAATGCATGGGTCTTATTCGTGTTTGATAAAAGGTGCATAATCCTTGCTCTTTCCTCCATCATGAATCCTGACCTGATCGTTGAGGTGAAGGCCAGCATCTGTGGACTATTCTACTTCCATGACCATCTAGCTGGTTCCTTCAGGTTTCCTGAACATCGTCTGCAGAGAAACATTTCGGCTATGATGGGCCCATGCACCATTAATTGATATTTCATGGTTCAATTAGTTTGAAAACTAAGGGTGTTAGTTAACAGTGGCTGTTTGCGAGACATGATAATAAGTTTTCTACCTATAACGCTTTGTGGATTCTTTGATCTAGTACGGTATCGTGTGGCTTGGAATTCTGTTGTTTGAAATTGAAAGTTCGATTTTTTGTTTGTTGGATGTGTACTTCAAGTCAAAGCCAAGTGCTTACTTGATTTCATAGTACACAAGTTATTCAGCTCTTCTATACTTTGTGTATGTATTGGCGATTAGGTCCATTTGCAGTGGGAAGTCGAACTTTCATTGTTGTTGCTTCTTTTATATTGTTCCTTTTATAATTCCTATATTGAACTTGCAGACATCCAAACTAGAAATGGCAAATAAATAGTTGGAAATGATAGGCATGAACATTTGTGCCTAGATATCAAAGGAGTAACTTGATTATCCAGATCTTGAACTCTCTAGTGCTATTGTTTGCTTGCTGTTGCCAATGATACATGCATAGTGATCTTGTCTAATTGTCATTTGGCATTACAGTTCTTGCTATTTGTGCTGCCTGAGTTGAGATTCTGTATATCCATCAGGTTCCTTTTTTGTTTTCCTTGCCTTTCCAATATGAAAATTGTTTTTTAGGCACTTGATACTTCTGTTTGTTTTACTGTAACTATAGGATTACAGGAGGACGCATCCAGATGTCACTGTTCTTGATCCACCAGATGCCATACAACATTTGCACAATCGTCAATCCATGCTCCAGTGTGTTGCTGATATGAATTTGTCTGATTCTTATGGTAATTATTATGCTCCTGATGTTGAATTTTGATGTCAGTTTGTTATTATAGATTTCACTGTTTATTCATTGAAGGTGAATCTTGATTTATGATATTATATTGCAGGAAAAGTTGGTATTCCTCGTCAATTGGTTATTAAGAAGGATGCGTCATCCATCCCTAATGCGGTCACCAAAGCTGGTTTGATGCTACCACTGGGTATGATTATTGCACTTTTTTGTCTCGTACTATTACCCTGTATGTTTCAGTGTAGATTGAACATCACTATCTGGAAACTGATTTTTAATAGACATATTAGGAGGGTTCTATTTTCTTTGCAATTGGTCGTAAAATCTCTTATGCATACTAAGTTGCCCACTTGTTTCAGTTGCAAAGCCACTGGTTGCTGATGGAAGTGCAAAATCTCATGAATTATCTCTTGCTTTTGATCGACACTCGCTGCAAAAACTTGAACCTCCACTTGTTCTACAGGAGTTCGTTAACCATGGTATGAAGTTAATCATTTTACTTTTTCCTTCCATCTTCATGTGTACCGTAATTGTGATGTTAATTCATAAATGCTGTTACTTTTGTGATCTAGGAGGTGTTATGTTCAAGGTTTATATTGTTGGGGATGCTATAAAGGTTGTCAGACGGTTCTCTTTGCCGGATGTCTGCAAGCGGGAGCTTGCCAGCAACGCTGGTGTTTTACGTTTTCCAAGGGTTTCTTGTGCTGCAGCTTCTGCAGATGATGCTGATTTGGATCCTCGTGTTGCTGGTCAGTTGTCCCCTGAGTCTTTTATTGTTAAGTTGTGCCTCTATAGTATAGCTTTCTTTGAACACACAGCTTAGGTTACGTGGTATGAGCTTACATTCTTCTTATAGATCTAGGGGTTCAAGTAGTCATCAACTGTTAGCTTGGGTACCATGGGGTATGTTGTGATCTCTTGAGTTCTTGCGGCCATACCCAGAGCTTAAGCAGTTTGTATGGTAAGACATGCATTTACTGCTACAAGCATATTCATAGATCCTTAAAGCACCAAAAGATATTTCTATTTCCAGCTTTGTCTATGTAATTGTTAGATAAGGTGGTGGCATAACTCTATCAAGGCTTTAGAATGTACAAGTCTATCTAAGCTTCTCTTTTCATGCAGAGCTTCCCCCACGACCTTTGCTTGAGAAAGTGGCAAAGGAGCTTCGTCGCCGACTGGTAGTTTTCCTTACATTGACTGTTGATCTGCTTGCAGTATATATTGCAAGGCCTTTGTTTCCCTGACATCTTACTTATTGTCTGCCTCTTTGTAGGGCCTCCGGCTGTTCAACTTGGATATCATCCGTGAGCATGGGAAAGGAGATCAATATTATGTCATTGATATCAACTACTTCCCAGGCAAGTGATGATGTATACGTTTTCATCATTTGTTCTTCAAATTCAAGATGTCATTCTCTGTTTCTTAGCTCCTGTTCGAAGCCTTATAGGTGTTTGTTTTTCACGGTCTATGACTGATTTATTTAATTGGCGCTATCTTAAAGTGCAGGTTACGGGAAAATGCCAGAATATGAGCATATATTTACAGATTTTCTGTTGAACCTGGTGCAGAGTCGATACAAGAAAAGATCTCTGTAGTTGATGTTGGAAGCATGTCGAATGCAAATAAAGAAAAGTACCATATTAGCAGCCTCATGATAACCTCAATGGGTATGTGAGTGATGATAGCTCGTTTACTCTTTGTTTACGACGTAGTATTATAATTCCTACTTGTAGCTGGAGGTAGTCACATGCAAAGTGCAAGGAGCAACCTCTCAGCTTCTGTAATTACTTGCATGCTGGCAGGATACAGGTCTGCTAGTGAACAATCTAACGTTCTTAAAGCTCCTAAACATATTGGCGTTGGTGTGGTGCTCCTGGGGCAACAATGTTCCCTTGGCCACATTGACCTGTAGATTCTGCATAAGGTATTAAGGTTAGGAACCGTTGGTAGTCGCGGAGTGCTCATAGTGCCTCGCATAGTTCTGCTGGATTTGCTCAGTTTTGCATTTTTTGTCTTGTTGGAAGGTGCCATTCAGATGTCCAATGTCTGGCCTGTACAGATGTTTGTTGTTGGTCGTATCCACCTCCTAACTTGTATCGCGCAGCTGTAGAATAATACATCTTAGGTATTCCTGTACATTGAGCTGCCCGCCATTGTAGACTCACTTTCTCTGTGATTAGAAATTGATGTTCTTTCCCTCGTAAGAACTAATATGTTAATTTATCTGCTCGGTTCCAAGGTCCTTTTCTGCTGAAAGTGATGTGGCTACGTCTTCGAAGCCTAGCAAGTGGTGTTATGAGCACGGGTGTTTCTTGAATGTTAACATGTTCTGATTTGCATGCGGCAATTGACAGAGTTTAAATTATGCAGTTTGAGCAAGAAAAATGGAAAATGGAAGTAACATTAGTCTTTTTTTATTTCATCAGGAAAAGGGATTAAAAAAAAGTGGCCAGTTAGGAGTGGCGAGAAGAGACTAGAACTTTCAAGTCATAGGATCAATGGTAGTTAAGCAGCTGGTTAGTGGATTCCTAGTTAAGACGTAGTATTCCTCAGACCACCTTCCTCCTCAACCAGTTTCGAGCCTTGCACTTGAATTTTGTTTGGAAGAATAAATATTATATTGTTTGAAACTAAAATTATTGGAGTGGTTTGCATCCATTGTGAAGTTTCCAGTTTCGATTATAATCTGAAAGCTCTTCGGGCAGCTATTCAAATTATCAATGCTTTTGCCGTTAGAAGATCGTATGGCTCAGAAGTACTAAACAACCCTGGTGAATAATTAGGTGGGATTGGTATTGATATTTCTTTAAGACGAGTGTATGAAGTCCACGGGATTTACGTGTGCCTACAGGATTGAACATTACAATCATAGAGTTTTATTTAAAAAAATTTAAATATCTTTTACTCTTTTTCGTTCTATTGCTTTGCTCCAGATGACTGGTATTATAAAACTAATCTACAAGGGATTGGACCTCAAGCTTGAAGCTTGATTGATTGTGAATATTCCAATTTAGACACCAATAATTTCTTTTGCCACATGTACATAACAAAGTTTTCTAATCGACGAATTCTTGTTGATGATAATGGAATTTCGGAAACTGCGGGGTAAGTAAGAGAGCGCTTAAAGACATGTGATGAGCTCCACACTTCCTCTCTTTTTACAGAAAGTTCCGTACTTCACAAGTATTGAGCCTCACCAGCTTTCTTTAAAGATAAGGTTTCATTCCTCGTCAGGGGTGAGCATTCGGGTAGTTCGGGTCGAATTTTCACTGTTCGGGCCCGGTTCGAATTACCTGAAATTTTTTTCTTACCCGGCCCGAACCCAAACTTTTAATTATCCGAAATTACCCGGCCCGATTTACCTGAATTACTTATTTATCCGGCCCGATTTACCCGAATTATCCCGGCCCGAATGACCCGAATTATCCTAATTACCTTATTTTATAATTTTTTTAAACCTAATTCGGATAATCGGGCCGGCCCGAATTTTTTCGGAATTACCCGTCCCGGCCCGAAAATAATTCGGGTAATATCCGGGCCGACCCAAATTAGGTAATTTCTTTACCCGAATTAATTCGGGCCGGGCCGGGTAATCGGGCCGGCTCGAATAATGCTCACCCCTAGTACCGGCCTTGATTTGGACTCCTTTGCTAGAAGATATTTCAATGCTACATGATCAGAGTAAACAATAACTTTAGAGCCAAGCAAATAAGATTTAAATTTATCTAAAGCAAAAACAATTTCTAAAAGTTTTTTCTCAGTTGTAGAATAATTGCACTGTGCAGCATCCATTGTTTTAGAAGCATAGAAGATAACGTGACTTCTTTTCTCAATCCTTTGGCCTAAAATAGCTTCCACTGTATAGTTGTTAGCATCACATATGATCTCGAACGAAGATCCCAATTTGATGGTTGAATAATAGACGTATTTGTTGGTAATGCCTTAAGTTTGTCAAAAGCTTCCTTACAGCCCTTCCCAAAGTCAAATAGAACATCTTTTGTAGCAACTTTGATAAAGGTATTGCAATCTTGGAAAAATCTTTAATGAACTTGCAGTAAAATCTTGCATGTCTAAGAAAAGATCAAACTTTCCTAACGTTTGTAGGGTAAGGTAAATTTATAATTAAATCCACTTTAGCCTTACTAACTTCTATGCCCCTGGATGAAATCACGTGTCTTAAAACAATGTCTTGATCTACCATAAAGTGACTTTTTTCATAATTTAAGACCAAATTTGTCTCAAAACATCATTTAAGAACCTTAGATAAATGATTTAAACAATCATCAAATAAATCTCCATAAACAGTGAAATCATCCATTAATACTTCAATGTAATTCTCAATATACTCATCATGCATCTTTGGAACGTACCTGAAGCATTACAGAGACCAAATGAAATTCGCCTAAAAGCATATGTTCTAAAGGGACACATGAATTTAGTCCTTTCTTGATCCTCTTGAGCAATTGTTATTTGATAGTAACCTGAAAAACCATCCAAAAAATAGAAACATGATTTACTAGCAAGTCTTTCTAACATTTGATCCACAAATGGTAACGAAAAATATTCCTTTCTAGTAGCTAAATTAAGCTTTATAAAGTCTATGCATATTCACCACCCATTTTGTATACTCATTGGTACCAATTCATCATTATGGTTTTGTATCACTGTCATACTAGTTTTCTTGGACACAACATGCACTGGACTTACCCATTCGTTGTTCGAGATTGGATAAATTATACCAGCATCCGAAAGTTTTAAAATTTCTTTCATTACCACATCTTTCATTGTTGGATTAAGTCTTCTTTGGGGTTCCCGTTTTAGTTTAGCATTCTCATCTAAAAGAATCCTGTGCATGCAAATCGTCGGGCTTATTCCTTTTATGTTCGTTAAAGTCCAACCAATTGCAGCTTTGTATTCTTTAAGTAATGTCACCAAATTTTCCTCTTGCCTTTCAGTCAAACTTTTTGCAATGATCATTGGTAATGACTCTCCATCACCCAAATAGACATATTTAAGGTGATTTGATAAGGAACTTAATTCGATCTTCGAAGCCTGCAAAACAGAAGGTAGCATTTTCTTGTGATTTATAGTAAGTTCAGCATTAAAAGTTTTTGAATCTATTTGCATTGTTGATAACGATTTTGCAACTTCACAAGTTTCATCAATTTGCTTATTCACTTATGATTTGGCCTTAAACTCTAACTTATCTTCAATATTTTCTTCAGTAAACATATCTTGCACAAATGAATCCACAATATCCACATGATAGACAAATTGAAGATCATTAGGGTATTTTATTGTTTAAAAAATGTTGAACTTTGCTATCTCTCCATCAAACTAGAAAAAAAGAGTACCCTCATCCACATCAATTTTCGTCTTGGTCATCTTCATAAACAACTTACCCAATATAATCTAAGTCGAATGTTCTACACTATCTCCATCCATTTTCAATATGAAAAAATCCACTGAAAATATCAAACCATTAACTTGGACTAAAACATCCTTAATAACTCCAATAGGATGCATGTACGAACAATCAACTAGTTAGATTGTCACATTAGTTTATTGCAAATAATTCAAATTTAAAGCTTGATAAATTAAGTATGGCATGATATTAATAGATGCACCTAAGTCTAGCATGACACGCTCAATTTTTTTTATTACCAATAACACATGAAAGTGTAAACATACTAGGATTTTTGAATTTTTTTGGAAATTTTTTATTTATCACAGCCGATACATTTTTACCCTCCTTGTCCTCAACTTCCTTTTATTTGTGTACAACTCCTTTAAGAATTTTGCATATTTCGAAACTTGTTTGATGGCTTCCAGAAGTAGTATATTGATTTCCACCTTTTTAAAGTTTCTAAGATCTCTCTTTCATATTCATCATCTTTTGGTTTAGCCAACCTGGTAGGAAAAGGAGGTAAACGTGCATTAATAGATATTGATGAAGATGAATCATTTTTACCCTTTGTTGATTCTTTAGTTAGAAGTTCTTCTTTCTTTCCTCCTTCATTGTGCTTTTCTATTTCCATTAGTAAAGAAGTTCCAGGTTGAATATCCTTGCCACTTCTCAAAGTCATTACACTCACAGTCTCTTTAGGATTCATCACCATTTGAGAAGGTAATTTTTCCGATGCTTACACTTCCAATTTACTTACCGAGGTGGTTAACTGAGTGATCTGCTTTCCTAAGTTTTGAATGTTTGCCTTTGTTTCCTGTTAAAATTGATGAGTATTATTAGCAAGCGCCTTAACAATTTCATCTAAAGATATGCCTGAATTTAAAGATTGAGGTTGAGCATATTTAGGAGGTTGAGGTTGTTTATTAAAATTGTAAGGTTGATTGTTGTTGGCCTCCTTGATTTTCATAGCTCAAGTTTGGATGATCCCTCCGTCCTGGATTGTAGTAATTGAATAAGTGTCATACTTTCTTTGAGGTTGATCAAGAAAGCCCCCTATTATGTTAACTTCTTAAAGAAAGTCTTGTTGCAATGTAAGGCATATATCTATAGAATGTCCATAAAATGAGCATATTCTGCACACTCTTGCCGATTGCAATTGACCTATAGTCATTTGACAAACTAGAGCGGTTAATCAGAAATTTTATCCTTAAGGTGCATGTTACTTACCTCATTCATACGCGTAATAGCTTCATCCATCTTTGTCCCAAACTGTTGAGAATTTTTGTCTATAATTGATATCAACTGTCTGACCGCCTTAGTTGTTTTATTTACCAGAGCTCCACCACTAGTTGCATTGACCATACTTTGATCCATTGGCAATAGTACTTTATAAAAATATTGAATCAAGAGTTAGTCAGGAATTTGTTGGTGTGGATAGCTGACACATAGCTCCTTAAACCTTTCCCAATATTCATATAATGTTTCTCCAATAATTTGTCTTATCCCACATATCTCCTCTCTGATATTTGCTGCTCGTGATGCGGAAAAGAACTTCTCTAGAAATATTCTTTTCATCTCGTTCCATGTTGTTACTGAGCCAAGTGGAAGATAATATAGCTAATCTTTTGCCTTATCTTTCAATAAGAACGAAAAGGCCCTGAGATTAATTTGTTCTTCTGTCACCCATTTCGGTTTCATTCCAGAGCAAACAACATGAATTCCTTTAGGTGTTTATGTGGATCTTCACCTTCAAGACTACAAAAAATAGGTCATAAGTGAATCAAACTATATTTCAATTCAAAATCTACCTTAATATTTGGAAATTAAATGCATAAGGGATGTCATTTCAAATTCAGTGCCGCTAACTCCCTCAATGTTAAGGGGTTGAGATTTTTCATCTTTTTGTCATCTTCTTGAAAATTAAAGTCTTCACCAATTGTTAGATCTACTTCAACTTTCACGTATGAAGATGAATGTCTACTTCCTTACTTAGTCTCTTTTCTCAAACAATGCGCTGTCTTCTTAATTTATGGATTATATTGTAATTTACCTGTTTGAGAAGCACAAGTCATGTAAGACAAGAGGTCAGCAATAACTGTAAAATAAAAATGCAAAGAAACTAAGAAACTAAAATAGTTCCTCGACAACAGCACCAAATTTTGGTTGGGTCGTTGAAGGCCCAAACTAATTCTGATTCTTCAAACTCTTGTAGTAGTCGTGAAACCACGTCGAATCCTTAGAGAACTAAACATTAGTTTCTTAATTTCGTGTGATAAAATTAAATGGGGGTTTGATTAAATAACTGATTAACTAAAATTAAGATGAAAACAAATTAAATCAATTGAATTTAAAAATGAAAAAGTAAAGATTACCAAACTCTGATTCAAGAGAAATATCTCATAATATTGTAACATTAATCATTAGTCTAAAAATAATAATTTCATGATTCAAGCAGTTAGTCTGAAACATATTAGGATAGTCGTAATAAGTCTCAAATTTTCCTAAATTAATTGGATCAAACCTAGTATCCAAACCAAAACTTACCATGTATTGACTTGGTATGATAGTATTCCATATCAAATAAATGATAGCAATAAGTTTCGTGAAAAGAATAAACCCTAAATTAAATAATCGAGATAGCTGCAACTATTCAATTTACTTTTCTTATTTATCATAAGTTAAATATGAAAATTCATAAATAACCTATTTGTTACTTGTACCATTCCTTCATGGCAATTACAGATCATTGAATTCATAGATAATGATAGAATAATTAATATTAAATTAAATTTTCAAATTAATCAAATATTAATCATTCATGAAATATGAGAACTCAAAATAAGAAATACTTGAATTAAAACATGAATAAAAGAGTTAGAAACAATACCTCACAAAGTTACAACTAGAATATCAAATCTCCTTAAATCAGAACAGTTGAGTTTAGCCACACATGACTTTCGCTCCAACAACAAAAATTGAAGAAAGGTAAAGAATTGCTAAAATCGAAAGAAGAAAGAACTCCTTTCTGTTATAAGGAACATCCATTTTATAAGATTTTCTGATCTAATCATAATCTAATTCTAACTTTCAAATATGTCTATCTAAAACAAATTCAAATTCCTACATGATAAGGATAGATGGCAGTTTCCCAGTTAAACTTCAATTCTTCAAATGAGCAGCCTTATCCATTACAACAATCTCTTACTTCATCCAAAATTCGTAATTATGATCAATAGAGTCCCAATTTGATTCAATCTTCACTTTTCATCTCTTAAAACAAAACAAACATTAATTTTAATATCTAAGCACAAGAATAAATTCAAAAAAAAGGAGATAATATCAAATAATATGTCAAGATAAGATATTATCACTAACTCCAGAGGGACAAGGGAAGGCCACTTGGTTGTTATTGCCATAACTGGTTGGTGCCGGAAGAAGACAAAGTGATGCTGGTTAGTATGCCCTTGGATGGTGATGTCAAGTTATGGTGGCGTGTAAGGATAGATGACGATTTAAATGGGGTGCTGAACTAAAAGACTAGTTCTTGCCTTGTAACATCTCTTGGATAGCGAGGGAAGCCTTGCGAAAGTTGTAACATAATGGAACAGTCTGCAATTATGTCAAGACATTCAGCTTTTTGATGCTAAATATTAGTAAGATGTTAGAAGATGACGAGCTATTCAACTTCCTATCGGGACTTCAAATTTGAGCACAAATTGAATTACGAAATCAAGGTGTTCAAAAACTCACATTAGTGGATTAATGACCAAATAAAGACAAAAAAAATTTCTAGCGATAATGGGAATGAAAAAGCTATTGAAGAAAATTTCGTTAGGCAAAATAAGAAAGGTAAAAATCGTGAAAACCTCTCAAAGTTCTACTAAACAAAAGGTTACTTGCTTTATATACAACAGACAGCATTATGCAAAGGGAATGTCTAAGGAAGACAAAGTTGAATGCATTGTTCACTAAGAAGGAGGAAAATGGTGAAATAGTGATTGTCAATTTATTGATGGTGGACAACGCACATAGAAGTGAGATCTCTAAGACCTTTGATGAGTAAATACGATGGTTGCACATGGAAAGGAGTCGAGAAGGGTTCATATAAACTTCCTTCGGTGGTGATAAGGAGCTGGAAACAGACTTGTACTCTTTATCTTTGATTGTTCCATCGGTGGCAAAGATGTTTGTTGTCTATTAAAGTTTTAAAGTTGGTAACAGGGGCTACCACCACAAAATCATGACGAAATGACATGTACGGGCGTGTCATTTTGGTATATACTTACCCAACATATTTTGTTAGACTTTTATAGGGCAAAAGGTGACAGATTGACCAACTTTGGTAACATGTAGCTAAGGACAAATATGATGGATAGATTCAGCACATTGGTTGCGGACGAAGACATTGAAAAGTTGATGCAATAAAGCTATCCAGAACATTGCTAAGTCACTAAAAGTTGAAAAATGTGCAAGCTGTCCATTTTGATAAAATATAGCTACATCCAGAAATGAAATGATCATGGAATCGTAGTAGCTGAAAATTCAAGTCTAGAACAAGCTAAAGACCCCTTCAACTTCAAGTCATAACAGTTACAAAATGACAGTTATTGAATAATTGTTACTTTTGGTTGCGTCAGTTTGTTGATTATGTTAGTTGTAAGTTTTTTTGTCCTAATTTGAATGTTTGGAAGGGTTATAATGTTTCAAACATCTCCAATTTGAAATTAGGATAAGTTTAGTATAAAAATACATGGTAATTGGTTGAAATTGTTGCTTATATATATATGAGTTACAGGTTGAACAATGGATTGTTTTTGTCTCTTTCGGAATTTCATTTTGTGTAACCTTTGTTATGACACATCAATAAATACTTTTTACACATACATGTTTTGAATTTTTTGTTATTTACGTCCCAAAAACACCACAAAACCGAATGCACAGAACCTGTTCTATGAAATGTCTCAAACAGTTGAAGTGAGATTTCTACATGTTCCCTTATCCATATATGACTTTATTCGTATTTGTGAATTTTCAGACCTTATTCCAATACTTTTAATCTTTGAAATAGAGTTGACTAAATCATTAAAGAGTTGAGACTAAAGTGCTTAACACTTGTTTGACGAAATGCTTCAAAGGAGTGCTTAGAAGGTATTTGACAAATTGATTAAATGAAGTACATCTAAACTATTTGGTGGAATTTCATTGAGAACTTAGTTGAGGGACTAAGTTGCAACAGGACGAATTTAAAGGCATCTTTCTAGCCTTAAAACACCCCGTGACACCATCAGTGAATGCATTGGAAAGGGTATATTAGGGGATAAGGAAACAACTAAGATGATGGTCTATTAAAGCTCCAAACACGTACTGTCGCTACTTGTCTCATATACTTATTAGTTCTCGCCTAGTGCCATTTACATAAGAGACTAGAGACTTCAAGGCTATATATAATCTACAAGTCCTTCGTCTCACCATGCTTAAATCATATTCAATCATTGTAAGTGATCATTGTGTTGATACTAAATCCAACATGGGATTTGAAAGCTTTTGAGAGATTAAGGAAGCACTGAAATTATAAGATTCAAAGTGGACAAGATGCATGGTAGTCTCTTCGACTCTAGAAGGACAAGGGAATGCAATTTTTGCTGCGATTGCCACACTCTGTTTAGAACCGAAGAGGTTTTGTATTGGATTAGATTATCTGAAAAATCCACACCTTTTGAACTGAGAAAGCAAGCTGAGTAAGAATTCGGATTCTCTCAACAAGGTGTCCTCTCAATACCTGGTCAACCTGAAGAACTCCAAAAAATCCTCGGAGGGTGATGTAGTTTATAGATTCCAGTAAGTAGTTTTTTCCCTTTGTTCGTATAATCTGATATTCTTTATATGTTCATTTTAGCCAATAAGTAACCACGAATGCCATCTTGTAGTATTTGATAATGAAGTCAATCAACTATCTCACTGGTCCAAAATCTTACTTGTTGGCGAGAGAACTTCCAACTGTAGCTCTTCATTCTGTTCAATAGGTAATAAAATAGTGAAGAGGGGCTTACTAGTTTTGCCGCATCCTATTGTAAGCACTCAGTACTTCGTAGCGGTTTCTCTCCAAATGAATGAAATTTATGATACCGTACAACAATGGAAGTATCTAAGAGCTAGCTGTAGATCAAATATAAGAATAGTGCAATCAATGTTCTTACCTTGTGTTTGGTTACTGTCCCTGTGGGTGGGGACAGTAGACAGGACCAAAAAATCCTGCCCCCAGGAGTGATTGGTTGATGTAGCCGGATTTTTGTCCCCTGTTTCCGATAGACAGGGACACTAAAATCTGTCCCTCCCAAAAAGGTAAGACAGGGACAAACTGACATTGTCTCCTCGACTAAAACCTAACGTTTTGTATCTTTTTCCACTTTTATCCAGCAACCATCTCCGATAGCGGCATTTCTTCTTCATCCCCGACTCCGGCTCCGGCTCTCTGCCTCTCCGACTCCGGCTCTCTTCTTCCCGCATTGGGCTTCTTCATCCCCGACTGAGCTTCGTCTGTGTTGGTTTGCGCACGCTGCTCTTCGTCCCCGCCTGCTCTTCAGATCTCTTCGTAACAGCGTTCCCTCCGGATCTCTTCGGATCTCTGGTTTCCCAAGACGTTGGTCTCTCCAGGTCGGGTAAGCATTGGTTTTTATGGCCTAAAAATGTTGGTTGATGAACCAAACGGACACTATGGAACTTCTTTGGCTACACTTTCTGAAATTTTGTGAATCTCAGAGCTAATTTAATTAAGTTGTGAAACTCGATTCATTTACGGATTTTAAGACAACTATCACCGAAAAATCATTCTTGGTTTGTTGTTGCCTTTCGTCTTCATTCTCACTGTTGTTGTTACCGTTGAAGGTGTCAATATGCTCCTCACCCTTTACTTCTTTTTCTTTGTCATTTCCCTTAAGTTTTTGGTTCCCTAGATCACATCTTTGCGAGTAAATGTAGTTAACTGGATTGTGTTCATTAGCTGCTGGAATGAGTCAATTTTTTCGTTTTCATTGTGATTGTTTTATGCTCACGTTGGTTGATTGTTTATATCATTCATTTGAATTCTTCCAAATCCCAAATACGTAGGTAGATAGTTTATTTGCATTCGTTTTGATTGTGCAGTTGTGTGTGCATATGAACTGCGATCATTTATTTTTGATGTGGACATTGCTAATTGAATGTGTTATGTCCTGAACTCATTTGGATGCTACCTTAATGCATATGGTATCTTTCTGAACATTTAATAGGAGTTGGATTTATAAGAACTGAATTTATGTCATTTACACATCAGTATGGATATGGTATCTTATTGCATGGATATCGACAGTGGAAGAGAGTTTTCTATATACTCATTGGTCTTTATTAAGTTGGGAATGACAATCTGCGAAGATATAATGTTAGTCTTAATGGTAAAACTCAGTTTTCAGTGAAATCTCACATTTCTAGTCTCTATTGAAGCTGGATTTATCAGTATTGTTGATGCCAACTTGTAGTACTTCTAAGATTTTGGTTATAAATATGTGTCTGTACATAATTACATTTATGTGCAAATGTTACTGGATCATTTGCATAACTGCATTACTTCATTCTTTCAGAACTTCAAAGCTTTATGTGCAAATGTTACTGGATCATTTGCATAACTGCATAAGTACATATCTTCATAACTTCATTCTTATGTTGTTTTTGGTTAGGATTCATTGGTGTTGTTGATCGGTGAGAGGGTGCAATCATCTCAGTTGAGTATCTTCGGATTTTGAAACAGGTATTTCACAACTTTTGAAATTAAGCATCTGCTTGATTTGTAATTGACATAAACCCTTGAATTGTTGGTTGAAGTTGTTAAATTCAAGTTCTGAAATGTACACAAACTCATAACTTGATGTTTTTGGAGCAATACAACATCTGTAACTGAATAAAAGACATATCTTCAGTGTAGGCAGCTGCTGCATCAAGTAGAGCATCATATAGATATATATATATATAGACAATTCATAGGAGTTATTGATATCACTACACGGTTTTGAATTACTCATAATGAAGTGAACTCAATAACTACTGAAAATGTCTCTTGACAATCAATTCTCGTATTATGCATGTGTTTTAGTTACAAGGCTTGCCATATATATATAACAAAGCATATATGATGTTGAACTTTCGAAACAAAAGCCATAATACAAAAATTAAGTCAAAAGATCAACAATTGTTAAAGGATTTATCTAACATCAACAAGATTTATGCTAATGACTTCATACAAACATTAAGTAAAAAGATCAACAATTGTTAAAGGATCAAGCATTATGGAAATTTTGTAACCTTCCCCCCTTTAATTGTTTTATCTTGCTCTCACTTCTTTATCTTTTAGATTCCTTGTTATTCCAACAATATGGCATGTTATAGTTATTCCTACTGTTATGTTATAGTTATTCCTACTGTATATTCTACTTCTATAGTTGAGAGTGTTGGACTTTGTTGCTTCTTTATAATGACAAGGAGGCGGTTCCTAAGCCCAAGCTAATTCTTCAAAATTATACTTTTTCTATCTTATGCTAATGCAACATATTACCAATAGAAATTAGTTGAACTAATATTCCTCTTAAATACCTAATTCTAATATCTGAAATGCCTCTCTTGATAAATCCCAGATAATGGTTGCTTAGGTGATGTGCGGCCTTGTATTAGTGAGATACATAAGTTAACCTATAATGCTTCTCATCTTCTTCTTATTATCTTTATTATTACATAATTTGAGGATAATTCTTCTCAATTACCTTTGGGTACACAAAGGTACATGTCTGTTTGCAGATAGTATTTGCACTTACACATGGACTTGGTTGTGATAACAATGTATAAATACTTTGCAGATAGTTTTGATTTACAAACATGGATAAAAGACAACGTGAAGCGATTTTAAAGGCATTGGCTTTTCTTGATGTTTGGAATGGGCAGTTGGAATTAATGAAAGTGGTTATATTGGTAGTGTTGGCAGTATACAGAAGAAAACGGAGGAGGGTTGACAATGAAGTAGTCAGTAGGGCATTGACAATGCCAACAAGGCAAGCCAATATAAATAGAATTTTGCATGAGGGTGATAGGAATAGTCAGTGGGATTTAAGGATGGACTTACATACTTTCAATGTGTTATGTGAAAT
>JANIPM010000005.1:71983607-71994319 GCA_027478405.1 Erythroxylum cassinoides
GTTTATATTTTCAAACCAAACATTGGAATAAAAATTCTTTATTTATTCCATTCTTTGAACCAAACAAAGTAATACTCATTCTTTTGTATTCCTCATCTTTTCTATTCCTAGGAATAACTATTCTATTTCCTGCCTATTCTATTCGGTGAACCAAACAGGCCGTTTGAATTTAACTTATTGAGGTTAAATAAGCTAATCAATAAATGATTCGCTAAACATATCAATAACTTTTTAAGATAGTCAAAAAGTTAACTTTTAGTCAATCAGCTAAATAATAGCTGATAAATTATTTGTCAAACACCTTAAAATGACCTCCGAGGACATGTAGAAGAAGAAGAAATAAGAAAATGGCAAATTCAAACGCGGAGGGCGTAAAGGAACTCATATATGTCACTGCATGTCCAAGCATTATTTATTACGTGTAGACCTAAAATCCTCGAGCAGTTGTAGAATGGATCACAAGGAGCACCCTTTTGTGAACGTATTAAATGCTCTGCTATGCTTTGAATAGTCAACATAAATACATATTCCAGTCGGAAATGAACTACTAATACTTAGGCGCCTAATATGCTCCATGTAATAACTTTCTTATTTCAAACTTTAATGTAATATGATTTACTCCATAGTTAGGCAAAAACAAAGCCTGAGCTGAAACACCTTTTTTTAGTTTTCAAGAGGTAATTACGGAGAACCGTGTTTCTAAGACCCTACCATACTAAACTGGTGAAACTATCGAATGTTGCATTAAGTGATATGTTTCATGCATAAGAGTTTAGTGGTCCCATGGCTGTACTAACGAAGATTCACGTAGGCTTCCACCGCTCTTGACCGTCCTCCCTCTTCTATGCTTTTCCATTATAATGGAGTCAGAAAATAACAGGATTCAAGTCTTCTGCACAAGCTCTCCTCTAAATTCCCTTTCATGTTCTCCCAAGCCATGAAAAACAGAAAGGAGAGCATTAGAAGCTTGATGGTGTTGAAGCATCTTATCCGAAAGTTGCAGCTGGTTCGCTCACTTTTGGCACCAAGGCGACTAACAAATATCAGTGACGGTGATTCCAGAGAAAAGAACGGGGTTGGAACAATAGTTCCTAAAGACGTGAGGAAAGGACATTTTGCGGTTGTTGCAGTGCAGGGTAATGGAGAACCAAAAAGGTTTGTTCTGGAGCTGAACTGCCTTAGTAATCCAGCCTTCTTGAGGTTGTTGGAGCTGGCTAAAGAGGAATACGGGTTCCAACAAAGAGGGGTTCTTGTTCTTCCTTGTCAACCTGAGGAACTAGAAAAGATTCTTGATGACGAGTAAAGGTCTACTAAAATGGTCCAACACATCACATTGGTAAATTCGTAATGTCTACACATTCTTGGGTAGGATTGTAAGAAGATAGATGTACTTATTCTTTCATTCTTTTCGGGACTACTTGTAATCTACATGTACAATGCTTTGCTTTGTGAGCTTCCAGTTATCGTCGATTCCCCTATATGCAAGGAAATAGCTACATCCTGAAGCGGCAATTCAATGTTTTGGGTACTGACCATCAGGGGCTAATTTGTTTACAACTATAATTTCAACTCTGCAAGCTGTCTCACATATTAGATCAGTACTAAGTTCTGTCATCACTACTAGTGCAGTAGCACTTGTTTCCAGAGATTTTCAATTGTGTGATTCATTTTCATACATTCTGAATCGTTACTCGTTCACTATTCACATATCTTCTAAATATACAAATCTTGATTGAACTATGCAGTAAATTGCACAGCATGACGGAGGATGAAAGGAAAGATCCTAACTTAAAAATCAAGTTTTATTTTACCTCTGAACAATTATTTGGGCCTACAGGTTCTCTCAAGCAACTGGATATTGCCATGACAGCAGATTCAATAGATGTGTCCTCCCCCTGATTTTACAATCAATCCAAAATAAATAACTTGCTAACAATCTTCATAGTTAACCATAAAGCATTATTACCATTGAGTCGAATCGTGAATTTACCTTTTCTTTCCAATAGAACATGTTTCCATATTTCCCTGCCAAGCGGCTCCAGAAGCTACGCGGAATGTCTAGATCGACAGAAGCCCCCACATTGAAGTTTAGTATATTTCCTGGGCAAAAAAAAATGGCTTAGCTGAATAATTGCTGATATAGTCAAAATAACAAGCTCTTGAATCGTATTACCAAATGTAGGATCAGCCACAAAGACAATAGTTCTATCATCTACTTGCCAAAAATCTCTAACTGCCAACCCTGGAACAGTTTCATTAATCAACTGATTAAGATCATGTCTTTAAATGCCGAAAAGATTCAACAAAAAGAAAAGGATAGATTAAAATGCAAATACTACCTGGTGTTTCAGGATAATTTTGAGCTAGAACTCTCAACTTGAATCCTGTATCCTTTTCAATATCTGCTATCTCCTGTGCCAATCTTTTCTCCTGTGAATGACAGTTAAAATGCTGAAGATGTAACACATTCCATCTTACATTGTTTCATATTCGTCTCAAATACAAGTAGTCTAAGCATTTTGTTAGTTTCAGAGTTGGCACTTAAGTGAACAAAATATTTAGCTATTTGGAGTTAGGAAACGAAGAAATTTAGAACCATGTTTCACTCTTGATAAAACTACAAATCTCATAAGATATAAGCTTCAACACATAAAAACTGCTCATCTAAAAGCATCACACAGTCACAGGTCACACCGAGTATAAGCATATAAAACTGAAAAAGCAAATATCGATCAAATGCTAAGTCCAATACTCTCCCAGACACGAACAAGTGACATAAACGTGTGAGTAAAAGAGAAACCACACCTGGCCATCAGAAAGAAATCCGGCCACATCTATTACTGTAGCGAATTCTTTAGGAAGCAATTCCGGCTTGTTCACGCCAACTTTTGCCGAAGCAATCCCAACTCCTGCAATCACAAACTGTCATCATCTTGATAAAAATGCCATATAATCTGATAAGCATTAATCAACAGAGACCAAGACATACTTGCCTGAGAGAGAGAGACAGAATGTGAGAGCCCCAGAGAGCGCAAAGTTCAGAGATTTGGAACCAGTTTCGTGGACCCAGTTGCGAAATTTGATCGATTTTTGATTTGGAGAGACAGAAGCCGTGACACGTAGCGTAGTCGCCGGACGCGAAGTTGTTCTAAGCCCAAGAGATGACGGTAGATGAAGGAAAGCCATACGTTCTTTTTTTGTTCTAATCGGGACCGTACAACTAAAAGTGAAGTAGCTTAGCTTTGTTTATGTTTCTGGTTATAACAAACAACAGATAGGTGGAAGCGCGTGCAGTGGCCGCGGGAGAAGATGAATGGAAACTTTTTCTACTAATTTCATGCAACTACAAGACTAAAGAAATCTTGATATAAGCTTCCCAATTTCCCCATATACGACGAAACTGATACATTATCTTGGTATTATCATTTGTGGGGAGATTTTTAAGAGAAATTTAGAAGATTAGAACCATCTCTACTGAACTTTCAGTGTCAGTGTTTGAGAACGGCTTTGTGATGAACTAAATAAGGCTGTAGAAGAAGATTAGGTACACGAAGGTTTAATCAAAACAGCTCCTGACAGGAACGAGTATGGTTATAAGGTTCAAGGCCTGAGACGTTAGGAAGCGTAATTCCTTCAAGACCATGATTTTACGATCCAGTTTAATTTGGTTCTATCATTTAAAATCCAGCAGTCATCATTCCAGACTTAGTTTCGATTTCATATTTCAGCGGAAGGTCAGTATTGTCTCACTTGCACTTCCTCACGATTTCATAATTACCAACGACAGGGTAAGCATCAGAAGGCAACTTAATGGACCATGACAATTCGGGATCAACAAGACAAATCTTCCAGCTCCTAGTTGAAGGGCTTAAAAAGCTGTGGATAACATAAGCTGGAATTTCCAACGATTTCCATTGTGCAGAAAGGATCAACAAAACATACACAAACAGAAACCTAAGGGAAGTAGACCGGCCAGTTGTAGTAATACGAGTCCCGGTGGTCTCTGTCCATGTACTCATTCCACTGCAACAAATTGAGACCCAGACGAGTTTAATATTGAATGCAAAGCAAACATTTTACTGTAACTACGAAGTGGTACGACAATGAAAAAGTAAAACATCAAGCTTGCAGAATATTACAAGTTAATCAAACCAATACCTTGAAATTATAAGGTTGTCCCTTTTTCATTGCTTTCTTCCAATGGTACTGCTCAAATAAAAATGCCTTGTCATGCCAGCTGCAGATTGAAGCATATCAAAATGTCAGAAATATTGTAATTGTAAGCAATCAGCCAAGCAGATCATTGAAACATACTAGCAAGGATAATTTTCTATTGTAATGCAGCATAGAAAAACAAAATAATCACAATTTGAACCTCATCAATCAACAATACCCACAATACACAAAAAGCTTGCGAACGCCTAGAGTTCAACCACTCTAATCCAGACATGAGAGCATCTCGAAGACAATGTTTCCCCTTTAAGGTCGTAAGGAAGAAAAGTTAAATCATAAACCACCCAATCTCATAAAGAACATGGAACACAGCTTATGCATACCCATTTAATCACTAGATTTCACTGCAAAATTTCTATGAACTATGAACCAATTTAGAGCAGGAACAAAGCAATGATTAACACACATTTCTGAAAACAGTGGAAATGGTGACAGGCAAAAGTGGTAAAGATTTAATACATTGAATAATCAGAGAAATAGTGCCCAAACTACTAGCCATCCAAACATCAAGTGAACTAAGAAAACTAACGTCCACTCTCATATTTTTCCCATACGAGCAATCCAGTCTTAGGATTTGGATAGATAAATTACAATCAGAACATTGGGAGCAAACAGAAACTAAAACGTAAAAGCCCATCATTTCCATTAAAATCCAGTACTATCTGGGTTCCATGCAATCCTATTTCTGATTTGGTGCAAAAAAGACCGTGAATCTCATTATCTTTATCTTCCTCAAAAAACAAGCTCAATAGCCAATACCAACGTCACATCATTCAAAGCATAACCCTTTAATATTGAACAAAGAAACCAAAGGCAATGAGCATAATCAAATTAATAAGGAAAATTTAACTTTTAAAAAAAAATTAGTCTTCAACCCCATGAATTAAAATTATCTTGTAAGAGCCAACAATCCCTATATCAAGCAGAAGAAGAGTTAAGATTATAGAAACTGAAAGCATACTTGAACTGATTGGTAAGGTGCCACATGTAAGGGTCGAACCAGGTGAGCACAGAGAAAGCACCTGACCCGATCCATATGTTCCAAAACCGTTCAGGGTCAGCATGAGGGACTACCGGGTCACCCCTGTAAGCATTTCCGAAGTACTTCTCCATATCGCTCTTTCTAGTCCCCTCAGTCGCTCTCACTCACTTATCGCTTCTTAGTTCACTTACAATATAGACCCAGACAAGAAAGACACATATCTTTCCTCGTGATATACGTAAGTCTCTCATCGGGACAGGCCCAAACCTGGTCCATTTAAAAGTTTGAAGCCCGACCCGAATTGTTCCCGAGTAGTTCAAATTATTTACTCGAGCGACGAGACAATGGAATTACAAGTCTTAAGCCATCGCCAGAGAGCTCTCTATAAATAAAAGACTCGATTTTTCGTTTTGGGTACGCAGCTTCCGTCTGTTCTCTCTCGATCTCTCACTTTAGGGGTTTTCAATCCTCAATTTTCCCTCCAAATTTCACATCCAAAATAACCAAAACCCTGAAGTTTGGTCCTTCGGATTAATAAAAACCCTAGGATTTGCCTTCATTTTGTTTCATCAATGCTTTGCAATTGTTTCTCTACTTCAAGTTCTTTACTTTCAGTCTCCATTTCTGCTTTATCCAACTCCAATTTGGTTGGGGGGCCATTTTTGCTATGTTGAGTTAATTTCTGGGTGCTAAACTTAGGATCCCATCTTTGTTGGACCGTTTGTTTGCGGAGGAAATTGGGAAGGGAAAACGAGGAAAGATTCAAATTTTGAATGATTATTTGATGTTAAATAACAGGGAAATTTTAGAAAAGCTCTAATTTTGACATGTGGGTTGAAATATGAGAAATGGAGGTGCAAGGAATACATCGGGAAGACCCAAAGCAGATGAGTTTGGCCGCGCAGTGGCGAGAGTTGCAGTCGCACAGATTTGTTTGGGTTTGGGGTTTCAAGGTTTTAAAGAATCGGCTGTGGATTCGCTCACGGAGATTACAATCCGATACCTCAGTGACTTAGGCAGGAGTGCAAGATTCTACTCGAATTTATCAGGTAGAACCCAATGTAATGTTTTTGATATAGTTAGATGCTTGGAAGACTTAAGCATTTCAGGGGGGTTTGCAGACACATCAAATTCTGGTAATTGTCTTGTTAGTTTCGGAACAGTTAGACAGATAATTGAATTTGTGGGTTCTAGTGAAGAGATTCCCTTTGCACAACCAGTTCCTAGGTTCCCGGTTAGTAGAGATGCGAGGTTAATTCCTAGTTTTGTGAAAATGGATGAGGCCACACCTGGGAAACATATCCCCCCTTGGTTGCCTGCGTTGCCGGATCCTCATACTTACTTGCATACACCTATGTGGAATGAGAGGGTCTCTGATCCTCGTGCTGAAAAGATTGAACAAGCCAGGCAACGGAGGAAGGCAGAGAGGGCTTTGTTGGGTTTGCAACAGAGGTTGCTCGCTAATGGTTCCATTGAGGCTTCCACGTCTGCGGATAGAAATGGCGAGGATAAGGAATTAGGAGTTGCTGAGAGTAATACTTCTGTTGCTGTGCCATCCAAATCTGAAGAGATGGATGTTTCTGCAGTTGTTGTGCCAGACAAGTTGAAAGATCATGTTTCTGTCATGGATGCGTTTGCACCAGCTATTGAAGCATTGAAAGAAAGCAGACTTGGTGATGATGGAGATAGTGAAAGAAGAATGCTACCAGGGAAGAGGCCCACCGTAAACTTTAGGCTCAAAGCTAGAAAGAAGATGTTAGGCGAATCTTTGGATTTGAGGCTTTCTAAAAAGGGTGAAGGGAGGATGAGACGCTGGTTAGGAAGGGATGAGGAGAGAGACGACAGAAAGAGGAGGGCAGAATATATACTCAAACAATCTATGGAAAACCCACAAGAACTCACTCTGTTGTAAAGTAATTCATTGACTGACTGGCTAATTCAGGGATTGTTTGTAGCAATGGGTGCTAGGTGCTCTATCGTGTAGCATATAGTTCTTGAATAGGTGTTATGAGGTTCTTGTTTGAGTCCCATTAGTCCTACGCTAACAATTTATAAAGGTATGTCAGAGCTTGTCTCATTGTGGCTTTGGCTTCCACATCAACGTATCTTCTCTTTTTGTTCCACCATTCAATGGTTTAACAGTGCATCAACTTGTTTCTGAAGATGTTTATACTTCTCTGATTGAAATCATCTGTTACTTGTGATGCTTTTTGCTGTTGTTTGATCTATTTGTTTACTTGTTATTTGTTTTGATATGCAGTAAAAGGATATGTGCACACACTATGCAAGTCTGTCAAAATTAGCATATTGCACTATAAGATATTTCTGTAGGTAATTTTACATTTAAATTTTTTTTAAGGGAAATTAGATGAGTGATGCTGCTTAATGAAAGAAACATTAGCATCCTAACTTATGTTGGGATCGACTATAGCAATCCAGCAAGAAGAAAAGAAAAGATGCATTTCAACTTAGAGATGCATAGATAGAATTTGTCACCCTAAGTTTTATTACTTTGACCTTCCTAGTAGAATATAGAACTAAGGTTTCATGTCTGCCTATCTTCCATATACTTAAGCATTCCTTTCCATGTTTGGTGAGATTCATGTGTTCACGATAGAGATGTTAATTAAAGTTACTTGTTATGACCACATGATAATTTTTTCACTTTAGTGCTGTTGTTCATGAGATAATTCAATCATTCTGACACTTTACTTCAGAGGATCCCTACATATACTATCCTGTTGTTTTATAATATCATTTTGAAATTACTCTGGGCTGGGCTGTTGCAGTAAATGTTTGCAGCACCCTCTTGATTGAACTTTAATATGTTGCTGCTGAGGCTACTGGCTTCAGAAATAAACTGAAGGATACAATACCTACCAATATGGCCATGAAGTTATTAACTGTAGCATAGTTCTGATGAACACAATTGCTCTAAGCTATTTAAGCATGTGGTTTGCAACGTGAAATGGTTATACTGTACCATCAAGTGTCCTTTGCATTTTTCAAGGTTGTAGATCTTTTTTACCAACAGAAAATAGTCCTAGATTCTTTATAGCTTTTTTACCAAAAGAAAAAGGTCCTAGATTCTTTATAGTTTCTTCTTTCATTCACCTCCCAGGGACTCATAAATTGTTATGCAATTATTGCAATATGTGAGACAATTTTGTGATTGAAAGAATCTCAGGTATCTCTTTATATGTGAAACTTTTTTGTTAAGCCTTGGTTGCTATGACTGAGGAGCTTTTCAAATTTGACACAGCCAAATCATGTGCCAGCAAAACTCTCATTTATATACGGTTTTGATATTGGCCTTTTTGTTGCTTATGTTCACTATTTCTAGTGATTCCATTCCGTTGATCTATTTGCTGTCAAATATCACCCCTGTTTCTTTGTACTCGGAGTAAATTACTGTCCAGACTACATAAAAGAGAAATGCATAACCGTAAGTGCCATTGGTTACGTACAGTGTGCGAGGTGTTGTTTTCACACGGTTATCTGAAGTGGTAGGTGTTGATTTTATGATAGATTTTGGCTGCCAAGTGAAAGGGAAAAAAACGAGCTTGCATTTATTCGCCTAGATACAGGGTCCTACGGGAAAGATTTTGTTTGAAGTATAGTGTTGTTAGAAAGATCTTGGAATTTGAGAAATGGATGTTTGGTATTGGGAAAACCAAGTTTTTGATCGTAGCAAATACAGAACTTACGGTCGTCCTTACGCCCTGGTTTTAGATGAGACTTCATATATTCTTATCCTCTTGTGATCTATTAACCATCCAACTGGTTTCCAGGATATAAGTTTTGTGATGCAAAATCTGTGACTGGGAACCAAAGCCTTAAGATGCCGTATTACCAATCATTTGCCGTTATCGTTCACTAGGTGATTATGGCAATTGCTACTGCAATATTGATACCTCCTCTTTATATTATCGCCCTAAGGTGATAGTTAGATGCATACTTCTGTGTACAATGATGTGCATGTTGCGGTTGGATCAGCCTTGATTAACAATTGCCTTTATAAGAATATAACTGTCAATTTCATAAACAATGCGACTTACAGGAATATAAGTAGTAAAAAGAACAGGATGCTGTTTACAGTAGAAATAATTGCCAACAAAATTGTCTCTCAAACTTGCTTTTTTCTTATGTTCTTCAACTTCCTTCCCCGCGAAGTGCCAAGCATCCAAATCCCAACCTTAGAAGGATCAGATTTGGTAATGGACTGAAGGGGCAGAGATTGTAGGCACTTTAACTTGCACTTAAAAAAAGAACACAAAGTTCATTAGACTTAAAATGCTAATCCATTCGCGAGGATTATGAAGTTGCATGGTTAAACTTTGAACTGCTATGCCTTGCTTATAAAGGGGCTCTGATGAAGAACAGAAGAAGACCCCGTTGACCGTTGTTGCCACATTCTATGAATTGTTTTAGTTATATGCGCTAAAGGACACACATCTATTAAGCCTTTTGGGTTGCCCAGAGATGAACCAAACCTGCGTTTGTTTGATTGGTTATCTTTTGATACCAACACCGTTACAGTAGAAACTTGAGTTGGCAACTATGGTGGATGTATTTTTGGTTGCTGTGGTTGCTGTCGGTGATGAGGAGGCATACTGTTGGAGCATGAGGAGAGATGTAGTCATCAAAGAAGAAGCTAGAAACGTTTTGGGTTCTCGCCCTCTAATAGCTGCTGGTGATGTTGTTGGCCTCTTCACTCCAGTGGTTGCTACCGTAAGATGGTGTGGTTGTAAGCTACCACGACAATAGCAAGTGGAAGAACACATATTCAGATAGTGTGATTTAGCTCGTGTCAAAGAAGGAATTAGGTGGTGAGTAGACTAGGAGAATATATTAGGTGTTAAACTTTTCTTATGAAGAAGCCTCGCTTTGTTTGGCTACGTGATTATAATAACTCGTGGCCAGGTTTGTTAGTTACAAGGTTAAAATAATATAAGGCTAGAATAAGGGATAAGGCTAGAATAAGGGGAGTTTGATAATAGGGTTATGCTATTCTAAGGTTAAAATAAGTTTGTTTGGATATAGATTTAAGTATGACATAAACCTAAAAGGGTTAACTTTTTGAGTTTTTAGATTAAAGTAATTCCAAGGCTAAGTTTTCAAGTATGGAATAATATATATTTAATTTAGCCTGCAAGAGGTGTAGCTTAATGGTTGAGAGCAGGAGTTAGGGGGCGTTTGGTTTGAGCACGAGGTTGGGTATGGGTATGGGTATAATAGTAGAAGGGAATGGGAATGGGTATGAAAAATTGAAAAATGATGTTTGGTTTGTAACTTGAGTTTCTGTATTAATACCAATAATGTTGTTTGGTTTGTTGCATTAATAGGAATGAAAGATAATATAATACCATTTTTCATATCATATTTATTATTATTGTTACAAAATTTATAATAATAATAATAATAAGATAATTAATTTCGTATAATAAAATTAATAATAATAATAATTAATAATAATAATAATAAGATAATTAATTTC
>JANIPM010000005.1:72066377-72076651 GCA_027478405.1 Erythroxylum cassinoides
ACTTATCTACACCCATGAAGGGTATAGTAGTCATTCTACTCTTTAAATAACTACAAAAAGGTAGTTATATATTTGAACAAAATGTTAAGAAGGCAACAGATGAATGTATTAGTTGCTTCTGATTCTTCTATCTAAAAAGGCACACATATAGAAACTCTCTGCAGAAGATTGTACACTTTCTTTACCCAGTGAAATCACAACAAGAATTTAAGTAGGTAATTCTTTGTTTTTATGCATATGAAACGATCTTGTGTTTAATATAATCTTTGTGGCTATGTTTCGATATGTTAATCTATAACAATATCACTACCACATGACTTTCAATCTTTCAATATTTTCTTTTCGAATTCCTTTTAATTTTATAAATATAAAGATAACCAATTTCTTTTACACACTTTTGTTAGTTCAATTAAATCCTAGCACTACAAGAAAATAAGACAATCCGCGACGTTTTATTGATTAAAAGTCACGGATTGTAAAGACTTTTTGTAACGGTTAAAAAAACGACACGAAAAGTTAGAATTTTTTGTGACGTTTTATGAAAATGTCACAAATTTGTAACATCTTTTGCGTCGTTTTATTAACAAAATGTCACGAAATAGAAATTGTGACATTTTATTCAATAAAACGTCGCAAAAGACATTTTCTTTTTTATTAATTAAAATATTTTGAATTATAAGACGGTAAGAATTGGAGGGAGAAGAGGAGGAATTAAAATAACCATCGGTTTGCCTTTTCAAATTTCCTCTTTTATTTTTTTTTTGTCTCCTCTCTTTCTCTTTTTCCTTCAGCTTTTTGTTTCTCTCTGCTTCCCTATTTCTCTTTATTCTCTCCCAAATTTGAAACCCTAGTGAGAATCGATGATTTTAGTTGACCATTCAATGGATTGTAACTGTTGAATTGGAAAAAGCTTTGACCTCTGCCTAGCCTCATTCCACAGCTGATGAGACCGATCTCTGAGTAATGGCCAATGGACACCCGCCACTTTACCGATTTCGAAACTTGAACTGTTCATTCTTGGGCTCCGCTAGGGTTTCTATAAGGAATTTGGTTTAGATTTTACTTTATTGTTGCTATTGTTGAGTTACATACGAGGAGTGTTATGGCGTCGACGGGGAGAGGAGGAGGAGGAGTTGCGACCGCAGTCTTGGTGGTGGAGAAGGTTAGGAGGAGTGTGCGGACAGTGATATTCATGGTGACGATGGTGGCGTCGCTGTTGGTATCGTCGATGTCAGTGTTCGTGGCGGTCAGAGACATGTTAGTATCGTTGGTGTTGTTGTCGAATTTCACGTGCTTGAGGTGACATGGAATTAAGGAGCATTTGTGTAGATACGCTTTCAAGAGCTTTTTGACTGATGTTCCTCTTGTTTATGTTATTAGATCTTATATCGTTATTTATACGTCCTAACTACCACCCTCTTGTCTAAGACTTTTTTAATCTTTCTTTAATTTAAGCTCGCCATCTCTCTCTATATCTTCTGTACAAGGACGGAGACGGACAAAGAAATCGTACATGTCTAAAAGGTGATCGTCTTCCTATCCTTTTTTTATTTGTTGTATTATCTCTGTTTTTTTTTAATGTTGATGATTGGGTAATCTTGATTGGATATCTTCACATCATGATGAGCTTGAAAGTAAAGATTGATTGGTTGATTGTTTGTTTTAATCATAAGTTTTTTTTATTTTCCTTTTATGGAGGAAGGGAGGTTGGCATTGAGGAGGAGGAGGAGCTATAATAATCATAGAGATGAGGAATCATGTTATTTTCAGCGATTCATTCTTTGTTTTAATTATTTATGAGTTGCTTGTAAAACTTAAGAACAAGCTTCATGGCTCTTAATTTCCTTTTTCTTTCAATTTTCATTCATTACTACAAAATTGGGTGTTCGTTCTTTAATCACATATGCTTGGGTTAACAATTTTGATATTCTTTGCTCATGGAGCATATCTGAAAGGGTTTTGATTACTTCTTTGAATACAATTGCTCTCTTCCTAAGGTATTGTAATTTTGTTTCAATTTCTATGTTTCTATATGTTTGGCTAGGTTTAGAATGGGAGAATTGATTAGTAGTGCTCTCGAAACCCTAGTTCTCATTTGAGTGTCGAAAATTTGGGGGAAAGTTGAATAAAGGAAAATTAATCTATTTTGAAGAGTTTTGGTGTGTCGGTCGAGGGAGATTGAGGATTTCAACTTGGTCAAGGAGTTAAATTTGGTGCATTCAGCTTAGGTTTTTGTGATTTGTTGCCTTTCATTGAAATTTCGAAATTCCAACTTGTAATTGATCATATCTGTCTGCATTTCCGCTTGGTGCCCGCGTTTGAGTGTCTCAGCTGTTCTTTTTTTCTTTGTTCTTGGGGATGCTTAAATTTAAGCTTAATACTCTAATTTGCAATAACTAATTGTGGGCTTCATATTTTTCCTAATTTTCTGAATTGCTCTTTAGGCTGAAGGTCAATGATACTAGTAAAAAAGGATTTTATCTTTTTAATGGGCACTTTTTTTTTCCTGAAAGGGGACTGTTATCATTTGTCAAGTAAAGTCTTAGAATTTAGAGAATGAATCTTTGGATAAAATGAGCACGGCCACTTCCTTTAGCCTTTAAGCGTGCCCAGGTAGTTGCATTATATGAGTATGCTGGGCACATGATATTATTTTCATCATCAAGGAAAGAGCAGGAAATTTGGAGAAAGGAATAATTTTAAATCCTTAAATACATAATAAAATAATGATGTTGTTAAAGATGATACTTCTCTGTTATTTTGCAGTTTGTTATTAGTGGCCCAAGCACAGCGTAGATCTCTCAAGTTTGTAACGTCATCAAAGGGAGCATTACCTTGAAACTTTCAAAGCTGTCCTGAATGAATATCTTTTACTAGGAGGATGGAATCACTAGTCTCCTTGGACTCAGAGGCACACATCATTCTTGAAGAGACTCCACTTCAGGGTAGAGATCCTGATTTCTCGTCATTGACTGCAGGTGACACGCAACAAAAGCAACCTGGTATATTTTTTTGCTTATAATTCATGTTCTTTTCTTTCCCCTAATTTAGTTTAGTTTAATTATATCATTTGGTGCAACGTTATATTTATGCTTTTAATGATTTGAAAATGCTTGATACAGTGAAGAAACCAACAAGGCAATGGGCTGCTTGGACACATCAAGAGGAAGAAAGTTTCTTTGGTGCATTACGACAAGTTGGCAAGGCATGTTGATGGTGGCATCACTTTGGCTTTTGAATGTTCTGGATTTTGTTTTCAAACGATTGTATTTTCTAACTTTGTTGTGTTTTAATTTCAGAACTTTGAGAAGATAACTCGTCGTGTCCAAAGCAAAAATAAGGATCAGGTAAATTGCTTAAGGTTTTAGCGTCAATTGATTGCATCCTTTTTGACCTGTTTGTTGTTAAGTTATTAAACATTATTCCTGTTCTCCTTCCCTTTTTTCATTTTTCTTGAAATATTCAGGTCAGGCACTATTACTATCGTCTTGTTAGGCGTATGAACAAGTTGCTGGGACCTGGATTGTGCTTAGATGCAAAAAATTCCAAAGATACAAATGCTGCTATGCTTCGATGGTAATATCTAACAGAGGCTGAGTAGCTGCTTTTCTTTTTTTATGTGCATCATAGGTTGAGAGGAAATCCACTGAAACATATATAGAAGAGGACCATATTTGATGTCAGTAAATCTAAAACATGTTTTGATTATGCGTGATTCTTTGTAGACATCCATCTAGAACATTTTAATTCATGAATGGATTTTATTGTATGAACTTAATTTTCTATGAGTTGTCTAAGTCAAATATATCTGGATATCATTTTTTAGTAATGATAAAAATATTTGATTATTTTCACCAGAAATCTTCTTGACTGGATCTGTTTTTGTCTTTGTAATCTCCACATCATTAACAGGTGGTCTTTATTGGAGAAGTATAGCTGTAAAGCTTCAAAGCTTCATTTGAAGCCCAGAAGGTTTAAAATATTTGTAGAAGCCCTGGTTAGTCTAGAATGTCTATATTTCCACATATTAATGCCTTTAATATAGGAACTTGGGTATTCTCTTGACTTGCTCAACTTATTGTATATCATTCCAATGCAGGAGAACCAACTCTTGAAAGACCGAAAGAAGAATGTAAGGAAACGGCCTTCACATGGAGAAAATGGATCTCCTGCGGCTCCAAGCATTGTTGCAAATCAGAATAGGGCATCAGGGCAAGATACTAGAACTGTGAAATTGGTTCTGTTGGACAGCCAAAATATGCCAAAGTTGGGACCTGGAAAACTAGGACGGAATATAAACATAGGAGTTTTCCATAGCAATAATAAAGGGGATCCAACTTCTTTAAAAACTGCAAGAAAAAGGCGGAAACAAGGTGATTCCTCATCCATATAATTCTTAGTTCTTGATGTGGTATAGTTTAACTTGGAACCTGAAATGAATTTATCGCAGATCTCTGTTCATCTTCACTATGTCTGATGAAAATTTTGGTTTTCTTTCCATACATGCTTGCTATTGTTGATTGTTTCAGTGTATACTTGTATCTGATTCTACTTATCTTGAAAATGGCACCATGCATTCAACACAGGAATGTAGTTGATAATGGTATGTGGATTAAGATTACACTTGATAGAAAGTACCATAAGGCAAATTCTTGATTTCATTTTGTTTAGAGCTAGCTTAAAGATTGCAGAATTCATCACTTCATCATTTCTTAATACATTCTATCTCATCAGCTGCATATAAAAAATGGGAAAAAGCTGCAATTGCTGGGGTTTCTTTGGTTGCTGAAGCTGCTGAGCATTTGGAACGAACAGTGATAGATAAGGAGGCTGAATGTGACCAAGGTATGGCAAGAATGAGGTTTATCATCACCAGTTATGTTCCTCCAGGTGATTTGATAACGTCCTCTGAAGTTCCATAACTGACAGTAGTTTACATTTTGAAAATCCAGGGCAATCAAGTCTTGAACCAGTTGAAAAAGCTCTGCCTCCATTGCCTTCACAAAACAATCATGTGGATAGCAATGTGCATAATAATATGAAACTTAAGCTCCAGTTATTCCCAATTGATGATGCTACTCGAAGAGCCTTAGAGATGGTGAGGAAGAGAAAATAGTACTATAATGTTATGAAAAGTCTTACCATTGAAGCATTTTGAGAACTTACTTAAGCTTTTTTTATTTTATTAGGATAAACATAATCCCCATCTAGAGCTCACCCTTAGTATGCGGAAAAAGATATCATCAATTTTGGAACATTTGAACCGGAAATGGGGTAATTCAAGTGTAGCATCTGGAGAGCTAATGCTTTTCCCTTACAATGTCCATAGAGAAAACCTAGTCAGTTGTCAAAAGTGGACACCGGAATCTGTAGTCAGTGCAGCTGATGTATATGCTTTCATTGGAAGACCTCCTGTCTTTCGCTTGAGGTATTTTCTGACTTTCCTTTAATGCTATTCGAGAACTTATCCTTGATATATGTATACTAACTTGTGCATTCTCAATGAAGGTATGGTTGGTTTCCTATCGAGGAGTTGACATCTCCAGATGGCAAGAACATTCCGTTTCCGGGTATGGATATGATGGATATGGAACATGGGAAAAGAAGATCTTTGTCCCATGTATCCACATGTGGTTCATCAAATGATCAATCTCACAAATTTATGGACTCCTGTGATAATCAGATTAATGTTATGAACGAGAATCATGCTTGTGATCCCTCTTCCGATGTTCCTGATGAGGTATTTGTATGCTTTTATGCAATAGAAAGATATAATTGTGTTGGGCACTCTAACAAAAATGGAATGGATTCTAAAGCCCATCAGCCTTGGCTGCAAATATTATATGGAATATGATGTAGACTGGCAACCATAGTACATTAAACTTTTGAAAGATAAGAGTTAATGTGCTTTGCATCTCTTAATTTTCTTTCCATTTCATGCTGTATGTTTTAGTAGTTGAGGATTTCAAAACTCTGGTTTGTTCTAATCTTAATGGGGATTTTCAATTGAATTCGTGCACTTTCAATGACTGAGATGGTTCAATTCAAATACTTTTCATGTAGGGCACTCTTTGTCTGAACTTAATCCTTGGTTTATGTATCCTTAGGATGACCTACCATTGTGCAATGGCACTGCTGGGGAGTGGGCCGACAGCCTTACCAACATTAGTGTGGGAGATCTACTTGCAGAAGTGCCCCATGATGAAAATCCTCAATGTACTGAATCACCGATGACTCAGAGCAATCAATGCCTTCAGCAGATTCCTTTCAGTTGTGACTCCTTTGATGCTGCTATTGCTGCTCATATGTCAAAGCATCAAAATAAGTCTGTCTTTTGCTCCACTGCGGTGTCACATACATCTTCTATCTGGGATGCTGAAGAAACATGTGATGCATTCTCATTTCAAAAGAATAACACTCTGTATCAAGAAGTTCCTACTACATCTTGCATTGCTTCTTTTGGGACTGACAAACAGATGACTCAAGTGTGTTCAGCGCCCTCTGGTACCCTTTTGGAGGTATAATTCTCTGTAATTTTTGTTTATTTATTTGCTAGCAGCAAGGAACTGTTCATGGCATTACTGTGTACCCCCCCTTTTGACAGGAATTAGCAAATGCTAAGGGCTTTGTTGAGAATGCTTCTGATGAGGACCCTATAAATGAATGTCAGTCTGACGTGCAGGATGTTGAAAACTCAGGAATGGATTTGACTGGGCTAGCGGATATCTATTGGGTATGCTCATTCAAATTTGGTGTTATTTCTATGCACTTGTCTTCTATTAAAGCATGAATTGGTCAGTGTGCTGAAGATTATTCCCTTCAATTTGCTGAAGCGAGATAGTTTTATCATTAGTAACTTGTCACCTAGGTGATATTTAACAGCATATTTTTGCAGTTAAAGACATTTCTTGCTTTATTTCAGCCAAATCATTCCTTTCTCATCAAATTTTGCTTTTCCTTCATGCAGCCTGACTCACTAGGACCGTTTGATTTGGATATGACATCATCTAAATATCACAGTGAAGATGTTATTCTTAGTGATAGTGGTTTGAACCGTTTGATTGCAAGCAGCCTGGACGCATTTCAAAATTGCTCCTTTTTTGGGTTGGACAAGAAAGATCCATCATCTAAAGTAGAAGCTCGAGAAGCCGTTTCTTTCTCAGACTTCAAGGTTGGTAGTGGGGTTTGAAGAAACTTGTACCCTAATGAGTTTTAAGAGATGAAGCCATGCTTGGCAAAGCATGAAGAGGTTTTTCAGAAAGTATATGGATCACATTATCTGACTTGAGTGTGCTAAAGGGACCATTGCAATCGAAAGAAATTTCTGGCTGTTGTATGTTGTTAATGTTAACTGATTTGAATCTCCAGGATATGTACAAAAATAGATGCTAAATGTTTTAACACAATTCTCCTTTAACATGCACTTTTTATGTAAACTATTCAGAGTTATTGTAAACGAACAGTCACGACCCTAATACATAAAAAAGAACTCTCTTTTCATGTCTAATATTGTCTCATGCCTTTTTTTCTTTTAGTAATTCGGAAGGTATATAAATAATTAGAAGTTATATACAGCTTGAGATTGTCCATACTGCAATCTCTTGTCAAAATCAGAATTCTAGCTTACAAAAGAGCAACAAGATTTCTATAAATGTCCCTCAATCAAAACAACACAATAACAGACCAAACCATGATAGCAATCTCACTAGCCAAGACAGAACCAACTTCTGGTAATACAAAGCCATACCCAACCTCAACAAGCAAATATACCAATTCAGCCCCCCACGAGTCCTTACCTTAGTCAGACTCTTATGTACAAAATTAGACTCCTATTAGTAGAACCGATGGAGGTCACCTTGTAGCTTGAGTCCCCTTGATTTCACTACTCTTTCTTCAATGTTCAGTAGAGAATGAGGCTATCTCTTCAGCTTTTGATCTTCCTTTTATAGTTGTCAAGGAAAGAGCTAACTTCCTTCTCTTTACCCACTGCTGTATCTAGAATAAAACTTGCAAAAATGTCAATCAAAATAAAACACACACACATTTTACCTTCTCTCAGTGTTTGATAGGAGGTGCTCCATAACTTGAAAGATCACTCACGAGTTAAGACTCCCTACATCCAAGGCTTCATCTTTGAAGGTTCGAAGGTTTCGTTCATACCACAGGTTATACACAACTACGAATAGGATAATGATGAAGGTATTTATGTCACAGTGTCTGGAGGGTGGGGATTGAGTAACCCATAATAGCACGGATTGGAGATCGGTGAGTTGAGGATGGATAATTTAGAAATGGTTTAGAGTGTTTACCCATACTATTCTTGAGAAAGAGCAATCAAAAAATAAATGTCCGATAGTCTCTGAGTCCAAAACACACAAGGAGCATCAGTTTGGGGGTATAGAGGTACATTAATTTATCCCTAGTCTGCAATTTGTTCAAAAAGGCCAACCATAGGATGAAGGAACACCTAGGACTATTCCCCTTATGTCATACTAATGGATACCAAGGAACCGTCTGAGTTATTAGTCTTAAGAGAGTGTATGCTGAAGCATTAGTATACTACTTTGAAGGGCTTGCTAGCCATTCTGAACTATCATCTCTTGAAGAATCTGGGTTATAATGTAGAGGTTCTAAGTTGCTAATAGTCCCCACAATTGTATCTTGCTAGCACCATTCATTGTTCCAAATTACTTTCGATACTCTAGCATTCATGGGAAGATCTAACCCATTGATCAATCAAGGAGTAGAGTAAGCCATCAAGATTCCTCTCAGATACCAAGGATTCTGCCATAAAAAAGTAGAGTTATAATTTCCTATTCTAAATTTAAATTGGTTCCTAATTTGGTCTCTAACAGATAATATCTTCCTTCAGCTCCACAAACTTCCATTGACAAGTAATACAATCCATAAATTTTTCCTTCTCAGAATAATAGTGTGCACCTACTTTACTCACAAAGCTTCCCTATCATTAAAAAGAACCCAAATTCTTTTCCCAATCAACACTTTATTCTGAGTAGACAAATGTTTAAAACCTAGATCTCCCTCTTTCTTTGATCTACAAAAATCATTCCACTTAACCTTTGCTTGAGTTTTTGTCTCCACCTTCCCCGACCACAAAAAATTCCTAATTTTTTTTCTTCTATTTCCTTAATAATGGAAGAAGGGAGAATGAAGATACTAGACCAATAAACCTAAAAGGTGGACAAGACCAAAATAACTAATTGGACTATAACAATATAAGAAAGATTTTTATGGGTCCATTTGTTAACTCTACATTCAATTTTTTCCAACAAAGAAAGACAAGCCCTCCTAGACAAACGACCAGTTATAAGAGGAAGTCCCAGATATCAAATGGGAAGGTGTCCTTGTTTAAGACCAAACAAGCTTTCAATTTGATGGGCCAATTGGTCCAAATCTGGAGAGACAAAGAAATGACTCTTATCCAGGTTCATTACCATACCAGAGAATTGAGAAAAGGATCTTAAACAATCTAGTAAGGTTTTCACCGAGACCAAATCTCCATGACAAAACATTAAGAGATCATCTGCAAATAAGAGATGGGTGAGTTTAAGAGCTTTACATCTCCAGTGATATTTAAAGGTATTACTGCCTACTATGCATGCATTTAGGCCCCTAGTGAAAACCTCTATACAAATGATAAAGAGAAGAGGGGATAGAGGGTCACCTTGTCTTAATCCTGACTTTCCTGGAAAGAATTTTGTGGGGGATCTGTTAATTAAAATTGCATAGGCAGGAGAGGTAATACACTCTCTTATCCAATGAATGAACTTGGGAGGACAACCTATAGCTTCTAACACATTCAGGAGGAAATCCCAATGGATCGAATCATATGCTTTTTGTAAATCCACCTTAAAAGCACATCTCTTATGATTATTGGCTAGATGGTAATTCTTGAAAATCTCATGGGCAAACAAGATATTATCCCTTATTCGACGATTTTTAATGAATGCACTTTGGTTTGGGCTAATAATGAAAGGGATTAACTTTCTAAGTCTATTAGCCAAGAATTTTGCTATCACCTTATAAATAAAGTTATAGCAAAATATAGGCCTATAATCATCTACTGTGGAAGGATTGGTTTTTTTGGGCACCAAAGTAATGAAAGTAGAGTTGATTTCTTTGAGAAGTCTCCCATGAAGAAAAAAAATCTGTAATAGTCCTAGTAATATCCTCCCCAATAATAGGCCATGTATGGTTAAAGAATACCCCATTAAACCCATCTGGCCCAGGAGACTTGTTTGGATTAAAAGACT
>JANIPM010000005.1:72093123-72106515 GCA_027478405.1 Erythroxylum cassinoides
TTATAAATAAAAATAAATATATTTCAAAATTTTCAATCTAATCCATCTCTAACTAATTAGTTGAATAAACATCAGAACTCTTATTTTACCCAAAAAAAAAAAAAATTCCTTGCTGGTCTAGGCAAACTTACGTTTTCTTTGGAAACAAGAAAGAGCTTTTCAATCTTATAAATATCCTCCAGACCTACTCCCTCCAATTAAGTTCCCAATTTAGCTTTGGCATACGCATATCTGATACTTTCTCTCTCTCGACCATGTCTAGCCAAGCTGAATCATCTGACTCGTAAGTACTTTACCTGCTTTCCCTATAGATCTAGCATTCCAGTCTTGTTTGATTTCATGGATTAATGCGTATTCGGTACTTTTTTCAGTAAGGGTGCCAAGAGGGACTTCAGTACCGCGATCTTGGAGCGCAAGAAGTCGCCGAATCGGCTCGTTGTTGATGAGGCTATCAACGATGATAACTCCGTTGTTTCTCTCCACCCCGAAACTATGGAAAAGCTCCAGCTTTTCCGTGGCGACACCATCTTGATTAAGGTTTGGTTTCTGGACTTGTTGTTTTGTCTACGAGGTAGTTTGTGTGCCTGAATTTGAAGTTTAGGGTAATTTAGGGTTGGTATTCGGTGTTGGGAGAGATCTTTGGAAGTGGGTTTTTATGTTTTCATTTGGTAGTCGAAGGTGTTTTCCTTTGAATTGAGGAATTAACAGATTCGTGGTAAGAGGGAGTATATCTCATTTTCTTATACTTGATGTCGTTGTTCTAGTGGTTAACTGCCTTGTAAAGATATAGCCCATATGTAACTCGATCTTTTCTGTATGCTTTCTTTGTGATGTTTAGGGAAAGAAAAGGAAGGATACTATCTGTATTGCACTTGCTGATGATACATGTGATGAACCAAAAATCAGGATGAATAAGGTTGTGAGGTCGAACCTCAGGGTTAGGCTTGGAGACGTTGTTTCCGTGCACCAATGTCCTGATGTCAAATATGGAAAGCGTGTTCACATACTGCCTATAGATGACACAATTGAGGGAGTAACAGGGAATCTTTTTGATGCATACTTGAAACGTGAGTTAAATTAAATAATAATAATTGTATTTAAGACTGGGCTTTGAATCAATTTGGATTTGCGTTATGTTGCTTGTGTTTTTTCTGTGTCTGGAATCATACCTCTTGATTTACAAGAATTTTTTGACAAAGCCTACTTTTTGGAGAATATTATATTCAACGTTGCCGTAATTAGTGAGATATTTTATTTATTATTAGTGGACATAATTAACCCTAAAATGTAAGGTTATTGGTTTTCCTTTGTTTTTGAGCTACTTAAAGCAATTGTTTGGAGAACATTCTTAGTTTCTTGTCTTGTGCTGACTTGCACTTTTGGCCTCACCATTTAGCAAACTCAAAAGTAATTCGGCAATTTTTGGTAGAAACTTCGGATAGGTGTTGCTATTACTAGTCCTTCAAGATTTAGAGACCCTCACTTATATCTCTTGTGATTAATCCTTCTACTGATTGCTATTTTCAGCTTATTTTGTGGAAGCATATCGCCCAGTTAGGAAGGGTGATCTCTTTCTTGTGAGAGGTGGAATGAGAAGTGTTGAGTTCAAGGTTATTGAGACTGACCCACCAGAGTATTGTGTAGTTGCTCCAGACACTGAGATTTTCTGCGAGGGAGAACCGGTAAGAAGGGAGGATGAAAATAGATTGGATGAAGTTGGTTATGATGATGTTGGCGGGGTTAGAAAACAGATGGCTCAAATTCGTGAGTTAGTGGAGCTCCCCTTAAGACATCCGCAGCTTTTCAAATCAATTGGAGTGAAGCCACCTAAAGGAATTCTGCTTTATGGGCCTCCCGGTTCTGGAAAGACTCTTATTGCCCGGGCTGTTGCTAATGAGACTGATGCTTTCTTCTTCTGTATAAATGGACCAGAGATCATGTCAAAGTTGGCTGGTGAGAGCGAAAGCAATCTCAGAAAAGCATTTGAGGAAGCAGAGAAGAATGCACCATCTATCATCTTTATTGATGAGATTGATTCAATTGCCCCGAAGCGAGAGAAGACACATGGAGAAGTTGAGAGGAGAATTGTCTCCCAACTCTTAACCCTGATGGATGGACTTAAATCTCGTGAACATGTTATTGTTATAGGAGCTACAAATTGTCCCAACAGCATTGACCCAGCTCTAAGAAGGTTTGGAAGGTTTGATAGGGAAATTGATATTGGGGTTCCAGATGAGGTTGGGCGTCTTGAGGTTCTTCGCATCCATACAAAGAATATGAAACTTGCCGAAGATGTAAGTAGCAAAATTATTCCCTGTTTCTAACTGTGCGCGTTGATGTGTTGGGTTATGGGGGTAGTACAACTCCCTGATCTTTGGTAGGTTACCTTCTATAAAAACTTATCCTTGAATTACTGTATAATATTTGTAGGTTGATTTGGAAAGGATTGCTAAGGACACACATGGCTATGTTGGTGCTGACTTAGCTGCCCTTTGCACTGAGGCTGCTCTTCAATGCATCAGAGAAAAGATGGATGTCATTGACTTGGAAGATGAGTCAATAGATGCTGAAGTGCTTAATTCAATGGCAGTGAATAATGAACACTTCAAGACTGCTCTTGTATCAAGCAACCCATCTGCTTTGCGTGAGACGGTTAGTGTGGATAGTTATTGGTGACAAATTAAGGTATTTAGCTTGTTGTCTTCTGGACTGTAACTAAAATGTTATGGATCAGGTTGTTGAAGTGCCTAATGTTAGCTGGGAGGATATCGGTGGTCTTGAGAACGTTAAGAGGGAACTTCAGGAGGTAATTATTGTTGCATTATTGTGCTAGATGTGTACACAATTTGGATTTATATGTGAGGCCTTGTGTCCTTTATTTGACTTGTCTGATTATTTTTGTGGTACAGACGGTCCAATACCCAGTGGAGCACCCTGAGAAATTTGAGAAGTTTGGTATGTCACCCTCTAAAGGAGTTTTATTCTATGGACCTCCTGGATGTGGGAAAACACTTCTTGCTAAAGCTATCGCCAACGAGTGCCAAGCAAACTTCATCAGTGTCAAGGGCCCTGAATTGCTTACAATGTGGTTTGGTGAAAGTGAGGCCAATGTTAGAGAAATTTTTGACAAGGCTCGCCAGTCTGCTCCTTGTGTTCTATTCTTCGATGAGTTGGATTCAATTGCCACTCAGGTTTATTTAGTTTTCAGGCATCTGTTTTATATACATCAAAATCATCTTTGATTATTGGAATTTTTTTAGCGATTCTGTTTGAGAAATGTTTATTGCTGTTTTCTTCTGCTTATGCTTTTCAATGCTCTTATTTGTAGAGAGGAAGCAGTGTTGGAGATGCTGGGGGTGCTGCTGACAGAGTTCTCAACCAACTTCTGACAGAGATGGATGGGATGTCTGCTAAGAAGACAGTTTTCATCATTGGGGCTACTAACCGACCTGATATCATAGACCCTGCACTTCTGCGACCTGGCCGTCTGGATCAACTGATTTATATTCCTCTTCCTGATGAGGATTCTCGCCACCAAATTTTCAAGGCTTGCTTGAGGAAATCACCCTTATCCAAGGATATAGACCTCAGAGCACTTGCAAAGTACACCCAGGGGTTCAGTGGTGCAGATATCACAGAAATATGCCAACGGGCATGCAAATATGCCATAAGAGAGAACATCGAGAAGGTGTGTTTCCAGTTGAACTTAATGGATATAGTTTAGTTGTCCATGATGTAATTGTGGAATAATGTGCTTGTCTTGCAGGATATTGAGAGGGAGAGACGAAGGAGTGAGAACCCTGAGGCCATGGAAGAAGATGTTGATGATGATATGGCAGAGATCAAGCCAGCACATTTTGAAGAATCAATGAAGTATGCTCGTAGAAGTGTGAGCGATGCTGATATTCGCAAATACCAGGCATTTGCTCAGACTTTGCAGCAATCAAGAGGGTTTGGATCCGAGTTCAGGTTTCCTAATGCTAGTGGTGGAGCTACTGGTTCTGACGCCTTTACTGCTTCAGCTGGCGGGGCTGATGAAGACGACCTTTACGGTTAAACTAATGTCAGAGTTGCTTATCACGTTTATACGTGTATTTGCTCAGTTCCATGTATGTTCCATGGTGACTTGGGGCTTTGTCCAATGGAAAACTCCTAGCTGCCCCCATCCCATTTAACGAACTCTTTTCTGGTAGTTTGGCAGTTAGAATGATAAAGTTTAAACTAGACAAATCTTTGAACCTGATCGCAAGGTCTGTTGACCTGTGAATCGTTCAACATTTATTGTCAATCAGTTTACAAACATGACGTTGATTCTCTGTATGAATGTGGTTGCATTTACATTTACATGCATCGACCGTTAGGCACGAATTCGAGTTTTTTTATTCTTTCGGACTTTCTATAGGTATTCTTGTGAATGCAACAGAGTTCTATTGGTAGAAACTGCCTCATGTAGACGGTGAACTTACGTCAGTCGTGTGGTATCGGTTAACAACATTTACTTGCCTAGTTTGTTACCCTAGCATTCTAAACCATCCATCCAGCATTTCCATCTCAAGGTTTATAACAAATAAGGTTTAACTAGCAATTCTGTGTGGGATGGTGAAAGCATAACTACGCATAGGCTTGTTGACAAAAGTATGTCCTTGGTTGCACCATTATTACCGACTCTAAGGTTTTTAGAGGAAGACTCCACTTTCAGGAGTCCGAGCCACAAGCACGAAGTAGAACAGAACTCTAGTGAGAACCACAAGCACAACGAAACTATCATCTCCAGCGCATACAATGAGTGGTAACACGAAGTAGAACAGAACTCCAGCGAGAACCACAAGCACGATGAAACTATCATCTCCGGTGCATACAATGAGTGGTAAGGTGTTTTATTTTGGACAATTTTATCATTTTCTATAAAGTTGGAAAATTATTAATTATATTTTTTGATTTTTCAATAAATTATCGATTAAGTTACGTAATTTGATCTAGATAAAGACAATAGGGTGACTCAATAAATGATCTAAATCAATGGGTTGAAGTCTGGGTAAAAAATGGATCCCAATTAGTATAGACTAGATCTATATCGACCTTGTGATAGGAAAGCTCGATATGGAAATTATATAAAGGTTAAGATCTTTTGTAGTTGTTCATATTAATCGTAAGCATAAAGATTCTCTGACCCGTTAAGAGAGCTTATGTATTAACAAAACTGTTGAAAAATCTAAACCTTGTGTTGATAAACACTTTCCATAAAGGTCTTAGGAGATTCGTGATCGTTTGGAGCTCGGAAACGGCATCAAAATTAAATATGGAACCAAAATAAGATATTCCGCATTACTTTTGTTTTTTTAATCCTTTCATGTATAATCCTAGGTATGTAATAAGGTCTGTATTATGTATTATATGTGGTATCAGAGCGGTTACGTGATCGGATTACCAGAAACGAATGATTTTATTTTTCATCTTATATGGTTTTCCTCAACTTTTGATTCATTTTTCAGTTATTTTACGTATATAATTACGTAAAAGTACCATATATAAGGCTAGTTATAAAAAACTGGTCAAACGAAGCGAAAAACGACATCTTGGGATGCCAAAAATCATCTCCGACATTGGTGGGAGAAGAGACGTCAAGCGCATACAGTAGCCGCGGGTAGCAGCGTACAGTTGGCGCATGAGTGTCGGATGGACAATAAATGAGGTACTAAATAAAGATGGGTTGATAATATGTTGTGAATAATTTGTAAAAATCGAGAATTGGTGGCTTACGTAGGATAAACTACATTAGATGATCTTAGATGATTAGGTTGTGTTGATATTGACAAGTGGTGGCTAGGTATCTGTTCATGGAGCAGATAACAGGGTCCCAAGGATGTCCTGTATCGATAGTTAGGTATTGAAGTATTATCGGGATATCCCGAGTTTTGGGGATATCCTATATCAATGGCTAAGTACTAGGGTAGTACCAAAAGAGATTTTGATGAGATGAGATGAGCTAGCAAATTATTAAATGTGATTCTACAAAGTCAAGCTAAGCTCATACAATTCAGTTAATTATTATATAAAGCATAAATGACACATATATATTAATTTTTGTGTTAATCATTTGTTTGATAAATTTTTTTGATACATGTTAATTTTTTGGATTAAAATGAGTATTGATGTGTGCCTTTGTATTATAAGAATGTTTTTATCACTTGATTAAGTTTTATAATTATTGATTGAGTTATTTGATTTTAAAGATACAATTGGTTATTTTTACTAAGCAGTTTACCCTTTGTTATTATTTTCTTAGAAGATCAAGTGACTATTGATAATTCTAATATACAGGATGAACTAAGTGGAGTTCGGTGGGGCTACCAGATTAATTGAGTAAAGTTTTTTGAATTGGATGATTAACGGTATATTTTCGAAACTATTTGGTTAATTGCGGTGATGCATACCAGAGATTCAGCTTGTACATTAACAGCGCGAAGATAATGGAGGAAAATTGACTGCTCTCCTAATCATAGCTTCGATGAGTCTGATGTTGAAGTGAAACTGGAAGTCGACATTCATGGTGGCTCTGGATCTCCTAAAGGACTTTCAAGGCAACTGTTCTTGGCTAAGATGCATCTAATCCCTCATGTGAAGATGTCAGTAGAGTGAGAGAGAGCTGCTTGATGTAAGAATTGTTCATCACCCGAGGATATAAGGACACGTGGTTAAGCTGCAATATGTTACATTTAAAATTGGTCTCTGCTTATTGTGTGTGATTGTGGTCAGGTCGCTGGTTTAGTAGTTTCCAAAATCTCTTGAGGTCTCTTTGCAACTCTCTGTGGCTTATCAATGTTTGACCAAGCTGAATCCTCTGACTCGTAAGTGTTAATAGATTTAACATTCTCTTCTCTGCGTCTTCGATTTCGATTTTGTTTAGCTACTAATTGCTTTACTTTGTCTACAGTAGGGATACGAGGAAGGACTTTATACCATAATGTTGGGGCGCAAGAACGCTCCCAGTCGGCACGTGGTTGATGAGGCTGTTCAAGATGACAACGCCATCGTTCATCTTCATTCCTTCACCACGGAGAAGCTCCAATTGTTCCTCAACGACACCATCTTGATCAAGGTTTTGCCTGTTAACAGTCTTTGATTTTTGGAGTGTTGGGTTTATGGTTCTTGATTGCTTGATTGGGAATTCCGTAATTCTGTGAATAATATGGTTTCTCTGCATAAGAGTTTTTGGTTAGCTGATTAATGTTGTATCTAGGTTTGGGCGGTTTACATCATCGGTTGTTGATTGTGGAAATCTAGTGCCCGTGTGCACTTCTGAAAGTTTGTGTATCTAGTTTGCATTTGTATTATTGATAGGGTGAATTTGAACGGAGGTCGTATATGCGTTGGTGAGCTAGTTAGGTGGGCACATATTTTGTTATACTTGATCATTCGGTGATGAGTAATCGAAGTGCCTTTCAATAACTTTCTGTTGTTTTTCTTGCTTTCTCTATTGTCTATTGTTCAATTATACTGTAAAGATACCAAAGCAGTAATTCCTTTGTGCTGTTGTCATGCTTGTGGGGTTTAGGGAAAGAAAAGGAAAGATACAGTTTGCATTGCTCTTGCTGATGAGAAATGTGATGAACCGAAAATCAGGATGAATAAGATTGTCACGAGGAATCTCAGGGTTAGGCTTGGGGACATTGTTTCCATGCACCAATGTCCTGATGTCAAATATGGAAAAGCATGTTTACATGCTGCCTATAGATGACACAATTGAGGGAATTACTGGAAATCTATTTGATGCATACTTAAAAAACACGAGTTTATTATTGATCTTTACTGTATTGGAGATTAGTATGCTTTATATTTTTCCACTATATATAAATTGAAGTAAATATTTGTATGAGTTGTTTTTTTCTGTTTTGTAGTTCTGAACTCAGAACTGAATCTTTTTAGTTTTAATATTCGGAATTGACTTGTCGTGCTTGTAATTTCCTTATTTTTTTTGGAATTATATGTATTCCTTTCTAAACTCATATCTAGCATTTGTTTCTTTCATAACCAGTTAACTAATGAAGTTGGTGATTTAAACATGGGAGGTCCATTTCAGCCTCTTTTTCTTTTTCTCAAGAAGTCCCTCTGTGACTTGGGTTTTTGAATTATATATTTATGTTTGATATGGATTCTATACTGGAAACATCAAGCTCTTTGTGTCATTATCTTGAACTCTGTGTCAAAAACAGGCACATGGAGCTATAAATATCGAGTTTGTAGAGCCATGAGATTGTTAATAAATTTGTTGATTTATCTGAATTTACTTATACTCTGGGTGGTTGATTCTTCACATTATTGCAGCTATTTTAGCAAGAAGTGTTTATAATTTGATTGTAAAAGTATAGCCATGGAAGTAATTAATAGTAATGGTCATGATATGGATTTTCCTACCATTTGGAGCTCCTAAGGTGATCTTGCACAGTAAGTTAAAGAAAATTAGTTTTGTTTAGAAAGTTGTGGCATAAATATAGTACTGTCAATAGCCTCACTTAATATATGCCCTCCTTCGCCCCTTCGCCCCTCCTTCATCCTTTTCTTTTTTTAATCTTTAGCTCATGAATAGTTGCAATTTTCAGCTTATTTCGTGGAAGAATATTGCCCAAGTTTGGGAGGGTGATCTTTTTCTTGTGAGAGGTGGATGGGGAGTGTACCCACCAGATTTCTGTGTAGTTGCACTGGACACAGATTTTCTGTGATGGAGACTTGGTGGGGAGGGAGGACGAAAGTAGATTGTATGAAGTCTGTTATGATGATGTTGTTGGTGTTAGAAAGAGTTGGTAGAGCTTCCCTTGAGACATCCTCAGCTATTCAAATCAATTGGAGTGAAGCCACCTAAAGGAATTCTGCTTTATGGACCTCCTAGTTTTGGGAAGACTTTTATTGCCTGTGCAGCTGCTAATGAAATCAGTGCTTTCTCCTTCTGTGTAAATGGACCAGAGATCATGTCAAATTGGCTGGAGAGAGTGAAAGCAATATTAGAAAAGCATTTGAGGAAGCAGAGAAGAATGCACCAGCTATCATCTTTATTGGTGGTGATTGCCCTGGAGTTGAGAGGAGAATTGTCTCCCAACTTTTAACCCTAATGAATAGACTTATTTGTGAACATGTTATTTTCATTGGAGCTACTAATCTTCCTAACAGCATTGACCTAGCTCTAAGAAGGTTTGGAAGGTTAGACTGAGAAATTGATATTAGGGTTCCAGATGAGGTTGGGCATCTCGAGATTCTTCGTATCCAAATGCAGAATATGAAGCTCGCTGAAGAAGTAAGAAATTGTTCTTTCTTTGTCTTTTTGCTCTGTCTGTTGCAAGAGGAGGAGAGGGGTTAGTGTAATTGTCTAATCTTATGTAGTTAACCTTCTATGTGAACTAACATGTTGAATTCTTATTTGATTTCTGCAGGTTAATTTGAAAGGATTTATAAGGACTATGTTGCTGCTGACTTAGCTGCCCTTTGCACTGAGGCTGCACTTCAATGTATCGGAGAAAAGATGGGTGTCTGTAGATGCTGAAGTGCTTGACTCAATGTCGGTGACTATTGAACATTTAAAGATTGCTTTTGGAACAAGCAACCCATCTGCTCTGCGTGAGATGGTTACTATGAATTGTTATTTTTGATAAATTTACTTACTTTGGGCTGCTGCATACTTTTTTATAGATTCACTTGGCTTTTTGTCTTTTGAATGCAAAACTGAAGAAATTTTGGATCAGGTTGTTGAAGTACCTAACGTTACCTGGGAGGATACTTGAGGTCTCGAGAATGTTAAGAATGAGCTTCAGAAGGTGCCTGCTGTTGCAGAATGCGCTGGATGTGTTACACTAGTTATTTTGATATGTGCCTCTGTGTCCCTTGTATAACAGGTCTGACTATTGTGTTTCAGACAGTTCAATACCCCATGAAGCGCCCCTTATAGGAGTTCTTTTCTGTGGGCCTCCTGGATGTGGTAAAACACGTCTTGCTAGAGCTATCACTAACTACTGCCAAGCAAACTTCATCAGTGTCAAGGGCCCTGAATTGCTTACCATGTCGTTGGCAAAAGTGAGGCCAATGTTAGAGAGTATTTTTTACAAGGACACCAATCTAATTCTTGTGTTCTATATTTCAACGAATCGGACTCAATTCCAACTCAGGTTTATTTAATTTTCAGGGCCTCTGTTTTATGTCCGTCATAATCATTTTGATTATATGGAATTTCGTTATTGAGATACGAATCCGTTTGTGTTGTTTTGTATTGCTGGTTTCTTCTTGCTTATGCTTTTCAATGCACTATATTTGTAGAGAGGAAGCAGTGTTGGAGATCCTGTGTGTGCTGCTGACGGAGTTCTGAACCACCTTTTGACAGAGATGGATAGGATGTCTACTGTGCCAGCAATAACCTGATATCATAGACCAAGCACTTCTGCAACCTTGCCTTCTTGATCAACTGATTTATATTCCTCTTCCTGATGAGGAATCTTGCCACCAAATCTTCAAGGCTTACTTGAGGAAATCATTGCCTAAGGATGTAGACATCGGAGCCATTTCCAAATATACTCGGGGCTTCAGTGGTCTGATGTCAGAGAAATATGCCAGCGGGCTGGCAAATACGCAATAAGAGAAAACATAGAGAAGGTGTGTTTCCGCTTGAACATATGGTTATTCTTTGTTATTCATGTTATAGCATCCTTGTTAGGGACCATGTGCTTGTCTGGCAGGATATTGAGAGGGAGGGACGGAGCAAACCAGCACAAGAGAAGTTGTGCGGTGCCTTGTGTTTCTTTTTCTTGGCCTATACTTGTAATATATTCGGTTTTTTATTTTTGTTTTTCGGAAAACTGCTTTCAGATTATTTATTGAAACACAGCTGGCTTAGGCCAGAGTCATGATGGATTATCTTAAAACTCCACCTTAACCTTGAACTTGATCCATTTGGGATTATGATCCATAGCCAGACCATTTTTTCAAATTGAATTTGTTAAATTCTTATGTCCATGTTACCTGATTCACTATAGGACTGTTTAGTGGGTTTCTAACGCAAGGGGGCTTTTGAAATTTTCCATTAGTTTTTATCAGTTTTCCTTTTGATAGGAACTCTAGACATTGTAGGGGTTCATTGAGGAGCTTGCATAGATTTGGGGTCAGTAAGTTGCCTCCAGGTTTTCACCTGCTTGGTTCGTTTTACTCAAGATAGGTGACCGACTGTCCTCGAGCATGCTGACCGCATCATAATAAAACCAGACACAGCAAGTAAAGTACGGTTTGAGTGGTGGAAAGTTCGTGAATTTGCTGGCAGTACTTGGTGATATAAAGAGATGAAACGGGTTAAAAAAGAGCTAGGCTAATACAGTACATACCCGTAGATGAGATCCATTTTTGTGAATGCAATTAAAAATTCGGATCGGGGTCGGGGATACATTTTCAGTTTTGCCATGTCCCAGCTCCAGTCCAGTCGATGAGATTGTTGCGTCAGGCATTGTAGAGGATCAATTATTCATTCATTCACAAAAGGACCTGACCCAGCTCAGCCGTTTCATAGGGATTGCTGCAGATTTTTTTTCTTTCTGCTACTTCTGATATTTGGCTCCTCAAAACCAATATGCTCTCTTCTAGAAGAAAGGTCTGCAACTGCATTCACACATATGGTCATTCATTCATGTATTAATCCCCACATTCATCTTTTCAGTGGAAAAGAATGGCAAGTTGTGCATGAATTGGCAAGCAATTGAACTTGACAAACTGCAAAGCCATTCAACGTTTTGGTTGAGAGTACATGCTCATGCCAACTAGCACTGACACACCTCGTCCTTCCTCTTTGACTACTCCTAACTCGTGCTCAAATCTAGTAATTCTCCTTGTAAAGTAATTTCCCTTATATATATATATATATGGTGCGGATTCCAAAAGCTAACATTTAATTTAAGTCCTAAAGTTTTACTTCTCTTTTGTGACGCGTTAAGCTAATTGCATGCATGCAAGTTTTCCTTTAAAGTTATGCTACAAATCTTGATTATCCAGCTCATGTCAAGTACAGGTTCAAAGGGGCTTTGTGGTTAGATCAAAACCAACCAAATGATCCTAATAGCTGTGCGGGAAATGGGGAGTCATGTCTCGAATACCAAAAACAAAAGGCAATAAGTAAAGTGAAGTGTTGAGGACACTAAGACTTATGAATTAGGTAGAAAACAGGTGACAAAGGTTTTGATTAGACTAAGCCACTTTATGGGGGACAACCCCACATGCAAAACCTTCACACTAATGTGATATATTCGTTGAGTAATATGATTGTACTCACACTTTCAAAGGCCCTTGCCATTGGCATTTTCCTAACTCTCTGTTGTCTATTGATCCTAAGGAAGTGTTACACTCGACCCCCTTTCCAAAATATAATCCAAGATATTTTATCTTGCATATATAGAGTTTGGCTCTCCATTATCTTTACTTCTATGTTTATTCTTATTTCCATTGTTTAGTTTCTTCCTTGTATCAACTCCAAGGAATGTTTTTCCTAATTATATAAATTAGGTTGTTGTACAATAGGAGTAGCCTTGCTCTTTTTCAAACTTCAAAAGACTTAAATTTGAATCTGCTTATTATGGAGAAGGGAATTAAGTTATCAAGTTATTGCTTCAACTATGTTTTTTTCAATTTATTCAAATTATCTACAATTATGAGATAAATTTTAAAAATATACGAATCAATATGACAAAAAATATATTTACTAGTTTTTTTAGTTCTTCTCAAAGCTTGTAATTTATAGCGATGGAGACAAAGGGCTAGTGTAAATATAACAAAAATTTGAGATTTAAATTTCAAAAATAACTTATAGAGAAATGTCAAATTTATCAAAAAGAATATCTCTACTAATTAGGAATAAGATTGTATACTAGAGGACTTCTATAGATCTCATAATCACTGAGATTTTTACGGGATTGTTATTGTTGCAGAAATGCTAAATTTAATACATTTTCTAAGTTAAAAAGCTTTTAGATATTTTTTTAAAACTAAAAGTTGTGGAACTCCTTATTTAATGTGAAATCATTATTTCTCTATCTACACTTTTTAGAATAAACTAAAATTCTAAACAATATATATTTTTATTAAAAAAGGTTTGTATCAAAATCAACTTTTATATTTTAAAAAATATTTCCTTTTAGTTTAAGGCATATTATTCTAGCTCAATTCTTTTTAGTCTTTTTAATTCATAATTAATAATTATAACAGTCTATATTATTGTCATAGATATTTAAACTAACTTGTTTCCTGAATTTAAGACAACTCTATATTACATTTACTGAAATCAATTATTACATTGTAATTTTTTTCCTAATTTTTATCCCTTTAGTATATTTTTAAATTCATATGTCACATTTTTGTTATCTTATACTCATA
>JANIPM010000005.1:72106615-72118141 GCA_027478405.1 Erythroxylum cassinoides
TTATCTTATACTCATATGTAATAATTGTAAATATATATCATTCTTGAATTTACTTAAAATATATATTATTGTTCAATTTTTAATTTTAAATATATATTATTTATTTTAATCATACATACATTTTATACTTTTAAATTAGTTACTTTGTATTCTATTTCTTTAAGGTTAGTTTTTTTGTCTAAGTTTTAATACTTAGTTTCATAAATTTTTAGAGAAATTCTAACATTAGATTCGAATAACCTTATAATTTTTTTGAAGTTATTGTATGCAAAAACTAGCTTTCAGATATGTGTTAGAATAAAAGTGTGTAAAATCGTTTCTTTAATGTGAAATTATTATGTCTTTCAGATTAATGTCTTTAGAATGAGCTAAAACTCTAAATTTTAATATTTATATGTACTTTTTAAAAAAGGATTTACATTGAAAATCAATCTTATACTTTCCAAAAAATAATTTCTTCTGATTTTAGGTCATAAATTCATAATTCTTTCATTCCTTTAATTACATATTTTATTAATTTCTTCATTTTTTACGTATATTATGTATATATTCAATAATTTATTTATATTATTTTAAGAGTAATTTAAAGTAAAATTGTTGATTAAATTTGGATTTAAATATATATATTTGTTGCAATCAAATATGTACATTCTAAGTTGAATTTTCATATTCTATTTATCATTTAAAACTTTTCCTTTCTATCCTACCAGGCCTAGTTTGAATACCGTGAATTTCATATCCTATGCATAACTTAACATTAATTTCCTTTTTCTAAATTTAGGAGTCGGCAATCATCAAAGTGCCATAAAAACAGCATATAATGGTAACAACTAGCATATCAAATCATATCATATACTGAAAGTCATAATAAAGAGTAGAGAGGACATCATATCAAATCATACACGTAGATATGTACCAATCATGTCTAAGGCAACATACCCATTCTACCCCACCTCCATTCCTCCTTTTTCTTCTCTTTATAATTATAAGATCTAAGTCACCAATTGCATAGGATGGGTCCCCTTATCGCTATGATCATGTGATTCTCCAAATAAAGTTCACCATTAAACTGTTCCTATGTGCTTATACAGAATATGATGTCTCATTTATGTCCTCCACTTGAGCATTTTCAACTTTAGAGAAGCTCAACTCATAGTAGGTATATTCCTCTTCGGGATAGTTTTCCTTCATTTTTTCACTTTGTTTTCTTTCTTTATTAATCTTTGGTTTCTTTAGCTAGCTAGCCAGTAGCCACTCCCCTTGTACCACTTAGAACTTGTTAGTTTTAATACATTAACATCTTTAATTTGTCAAGGTAATATGACCAAGTTAAATAGAACTTCACTTATATTCCAAAAGCTAAGCAACATATCCACACCTGCTTAATTTATACTAAACAACAACATGTTTTCGAAACAGCTCTTCCAGGGATAACAGTAAAAGATTGACGATGGGATGGACCACAAACATCAGTAATATGTATAAGAAGCTCAGTGAAGTCGAAAAAGATCTTATATAATAAGGAAGGAAGCGGATATTCAATTTATATTCTCATCAACGACCATTATCTCTTCATTTGCATTGGAATGCATGGCTAGTGGATCCAATAAATTAATCTCAAGATGATGGAGACTTCCGATGGCCAATTTCAGAAAGAGAATCTATTGTTATGGGACAACTGACAAAATGATAGCAGAGGATAATCTTCCAAAAAGGAAATATATACAAAAAGAAAAAAAGTACACATACACTATACTTTCGACTCAAAAGGTGGAACGCCTACTTTAGGTGCCCCTACACTCTAGCCCGATATTGTATGAGGGAGATAAATCACGGTTTGATCCCAGCCAGCTTTTCGGAAAGGCGGTCCAGTGCTCGGTGCGCACAAGGAGTCACCACATTGGATGAACTTCCACACTGCCACTGCCGAGACTCGAACCCGAGACCTTTGACTCACTTTCCTTCCCAATGAACAACTGGGCTACCCGTGCGGGCACACACACTATACTAATTAAAGAGACAGGTGAGCCTATATAGAGGGAATGACCATTGAAATTAGTAATTAAATAAGTTTAGGTTCAAATATCCTTGGAAGAGAGAAAAGATGAAAATTTCTTAATTCTTAATTCTTACTTCCTAAAATTGTGGACTCTTTGTATTTAAGTGAAGAAATGATTTACTCAAGATGTTAGGAAATTAAAATGACTATTTGATCATATAAAAATGACTCAATTACATGAAAAAAAAGTTGTAGTATTACTTTTATAGAAAAACCTTTTATATTTTAGATATAGTTCTAAAAATGTTTATATAAGTCAATGAAGTAGTAATTAACTCGTAAAAATAACACTATCGAATCAAATTATAGAAATTTCTAAAACTGATATTGTTAAATCTTAACAAAACATTTTAAAGATGGTCAAACAATAGTACCCAGTAACATTACTTGTTCTATAGATATCTATATGAATGTTTACTGTTAAACGATAAAGCTACAGGCATAGTAGTGCTAGTTATGCGTGTTGTTGGAGATGGTACAAACTGAAGATGAGATTCTCTATCTAATATTATCCTGTCTTATTCTGTCCTATAAAATCTCAGCTATTTATTTCGCGGGACTTATGCGGGACTTACGTGAGGCTCACGCAAGACCTACATAAATAAATAGTTAAGATTTATTAGACAAAATAAAATACGATAATATTAGACAAGAGATCAGTACTCTCCGCACTACCCTTTCAAACCCTAGTAGTATAGTAGTATTCTGTTTTGGTCATCAACACGTGCGTCTCCGGCTTTTCATGAGCCTCGGCCTCCTCATCAAAACCAATTTGACAATTGCTATTCTCTACACTTTACATACCACAACATAGGGTTACATCCATGTTTCTGCCTTGTCAGTAATGCACGTGTTTGCTCTTCCACTTTGGGTCCTATCCTTTGCCTAATTGTCTTCCATTCCCATCAATTGATTCATACTCTCTACAAACGTCATCAAGTTCTAAAACTCCATCATATATGTATATATATATTCATTGAGCCAACCTTCTGAACGGTTTATATGTGTATATATATATATATAATACTGTTTCAGACTTCGTTGTAGGTATCTTTTTGAGTTGAGACAACAGGCGGGCAGACAATCACCGACAACTCATGACCTATGTGATGACACATGAGAGGATGGCTTTAAAACTATAACCGACCTCCAGGCACGATTCAACGCTTGAGAGCTTGGTCATTGCAGAAATCGTGGGCTTCCATGTTTGAAATTCAAACCCTTTGATGGTAATGATTAAATGTAGTCATGTGTTGTGTTATGTTTGTTTATATATTACAGAACAGTTTAGTCTCCCTAGCTAGCTGAAACCACAGAAGCATTAAAAGAAATCAAGAGAGGGAAAAAAGAGCAGAACTTGCACCTATAACAAAGAAGCAATCCATGTGAAAATAATATGGACAATCGTGGGATGAAGCATGCATGGCAGAGTAAAAATGAGGAGAGATCATGGTCAAAACATGGGGACCATGAGTGGCAGTAGGACTTTGGGGAGGGCCGCACGAGGGGGCACTGAGAGTGTAGGGCTTTCGGTTCAGAGATATGTACATTTTATACACATACACACATATATAGATAGCTGTATGCATCGATCATCATTCATCTCTTACCCTTCCCTCTTATTAGGATTCTCGCTGTCTGCTTCTGACCATTTCTGTGAACCCCACCACCATCCACATCTACTATGCCGTTCTCTTCCTCTTTGCAATTTTTTCCTACTTTTCGTTCTACAGTACAGTTTCACCCACTTCTCATTGATTCCCATCTGTTTCATTTATTATGCATCTTTCCCATTAAGTAGACAACAAAAGGTATTACTTCATTGATCAAGTTCAACTTAAAAAGGCGTTCCATGACACAGAGAATTGACCGTCTTATCTCTCTTAAAACTTAAAGCAAGAGATAAATTTAATTTGAACAGTTAATAATGAATTATAAACTTGTTTCTACGCACAAAATCTCAAGAAATGTAGAGAACTCGGACTAAAGACCTTTCATGTTAGAAGACTTTCAGGATATCACATCCCACCACTTGAGCCTTTCCATTACACTTTCTTTAGGCCTTGGAATAGCTGTCGCACGTATGTATCCTCCAAGTTGTGCCTGACCTGGAAAGATACATTGCTGTAGAATCTCATCATTCTGGAGTCCGTACATACTGTACATCTTCTGCTATATATACTTTGAAAAACAAAATAGAAAGCTGGAATCCAAGTAAGAAATTAAGGTAGTACATGTCGAAAAGCTAACAGATGAGAAATTTTGTTTGACTTTATGTGCTAGGGTTGGTCTTTTTTTTTTTTTTTTGGATGATTGAGGGATAAGAATTAAAAAGTTTGATGTGGATATGGAATTTGAAATTTAGGTTTCCTGCACAATGTACCCCCCAAAAAAGGGCATCTTTCAATCATATCAGTTCTGAAAGCTAGCCCGGGATTTCTCATATCCGGTACACAAAACTAGAAGCATTGGATCATATGTTCTTGTTCACATGGATCACTTAACATCCATCTTGGTTCACACAGTCAATTCATCTCAAAATACCTATCTCAACTTATGCAAACCCAAAAACGATCATTTGATGAATCAAGTTGCTCTTAAATTCACTTGCTTATCTCTTATACACATTCTTAACAACCTCGATATCTGATTTATTTAGACGATTTAAATTAAAGGTGAAGAAATTAATATATATAACTAATCTAATATTTTCTTAGAGAAATTGGATTATAATATATACTAGTAATCTTTCCTTTCCCATGTTAACTTTATAATGTATATATAGTGGGACACTGGGATCGATATGATAGCTTAAAGAGGGTATTTTATTACATTCACCAAATCTGTTACATTATTTTGGCAATTTAACATGACTTAACAACTAATCGCATTTAAACGAAGAGAAGACTTTAGTTCAAGGAAAGAATAAGTATTCATTAAGCAGGACTTTGTTGCTTGCTTGGAAACATACCCTCGTCAACATCCAAGAAAAGCTGTGTTACGTCAGGAAAGTGTGCTTTATATGATTTTGATCCACTTCTTAAACCAATCATATTTATCTGAACTCTAAATTACACTTCTTTTCCCTGTAGTTCCAAAGTAATCAATAGACTTTGGGGACTTCAGTTGCTCCCATAAAGTGGAAGCTATCATTTAGTAGTCATTTATATATACATAACAGGTGATCTCAGACATGACGCGTGCCCTTCTATTATACTTGTATATGAATAATCATCCTATTCCATGTCAAAGATAAATCTGTTGCTGCCTCCTACAGAAACACTAATCCAAGACTGGTGTGTTTTCGGAAGACAAGACTATAAAAAACTAAAATTAATGTATGGTCCATACAAAATCATTTGAAACTAGATGCTTCGCGGCTCTTGTCTGATGTTCCCACAACTTAAAGCCTTGCTTGTAATATGTCATGTTTGGATTAGTCTATCATATTCATAGAGGATTTGGAAGGTGGGGACTGAGGGAGCTTTGGTAATTAATGGTTTCCGGGTACTGGATACTGTTCATATCTATTGAACTGTTCATTTGAATTGGTGATATCGCAAGTGCTTTGAGAGTTTGACTCCTAATACTGTTCACAAATTGTTCTGAGAATTTGCCAGTTTGGAACTATTTTTCTTTCCATGTGTTCTACCCTACTAAACACAGTCTAACTTTGGCAGAAGCAGAACTGAAAAGTCGAGAAACTTGGAAGTTCTTGGATATTTGAACTGCAAAAAGAGAAACCTTTCTTGTTTCAGCTAGATTATGGAATCTCAATGAAGAGACCAAACTCAGAAATTTCCTGACAGACCAATAGAGATCGACCACTAAACAGAAACCTCCACCTTCCTTTATACAATTAGACCTATTCCATTATTGAATTCTCGCAGTAGCACTAGTGGAAGAAATTTATATATATATATATAAAAAAGATAGAGAGAGAAATTGGGGAAGAAAACGAAGAAGATGGAAGGAGAAAAATAATCTAAACGGGCCCTGGCGACCATTTTCTGCACTTACATAATGGTGACATGATTCAGGTCACAAGAACCAAGACTTTGCATTTTTTAAGACCCAGAAAAAATGGAAATGGAGAAGAGTGTATAAAGCTCAGAATTTGAGAAAGACAAAGAAGCATATGAATGATTAATAGATCCAAAAGCACGTAAGGAGAGGCCAAATTCATCAAAAAGAAAGATTTATAAATTCAGGAGCAGAACTTGCCAATAAATGATAGCATTTCTATTAATTACACTCTTACGTACATATACATATACATATAAAAGGATCAAGGGTTCTTTCTAATCCAGTAACAACTGCTTCTTCAACTCTCGCCGCATTCACGTTCACGCCAGCAAATAAGCATGGCCACGCAACGCCGGAGGATGTAGAACTTGGCACGCTGTTTCTTGACCAGATGGCTGCACTTTTGACCGAAAGATGAACACGGCTTGTGCACGTGTTGATCATTAAAGCTTGAACTCATTTCTTTGTCTGCCATGAAATTGGGTAAAAGCTTCTTGCGTCTAGACAGAAGCTAGTCAGTACAACTACAAATAGAAGCAGTAAATATAGAGGACAGACGTGCTGTTGGCTTGGTGTGTATTTATAGATAGAATTGCCAGACTTATTGTGTGGATTACCGCCAGACTTTGCATTTGCTTTATCAGCTTTTTCATTTTCACTACTAAATTTCTTTGTTGGGCTTTCCCTTAGTTTTGTGTGGATTACCGCCATAGCAGCCCACCTCTTGACTGCTAAGTAGGTATCTCAAGACATAGAGTGGACCAATGTTCCTGTCTTTCTTCTTCAGTCCTGAAACAATATAAACTACTGTTTTGTAAGCTAAAGATGGCAGACATATCTTGTCCTTAACAAAACATATCTGGTCCTAGTTTAACTGTTACTATAAAACATATTGCGATCTAACGATGTACGATGACATAGTTTTTAGTATAAAATAAGTCAATAATCACTCGACATTCTTCAAATTAAAGCTTTAGCCAGAAAACTAATGATGCAAGAGAAAATTACATTAAGCAGTTTTTAAAAACATGGGGAATATGGTCGATATCACATCACGTAAGCTATGGAACATCTAAGAGAAGCCATCCAGTTTCACAAGTTCAATAAACACAAGCAATGAACTGATGATGCGAGTTCAAGCATGTTATGAAAATGATTAAACATCGCCACCATAGAAAGATAAACTTAAAATCCATCTATCTATTTATATATATTACCTCCTTCACACAAGCATATATATAAATATAGTTAATCTCTATATATTAAAAATCGATAAATTACTAATCTTTGTTAATAAGTTTTACAGATGCAATTTAGAACAATAGGCTAAAATAGTTATTTTAATAAATTAATGAGAATAATTTTTAAAAATCTTTAATATATGTATATTATTTAGTAGTCCATTCACATCATATTAAAATTTAAATTACAAGCATAATTTACTATAATATTTTTCTCAAAACATGACTACACTATTACTTATCTTTTCTTAAAATATAAATATAGTTGGACTCCTTTGTTTATTGTGTTTAGTTCTAATATTAAATTTTATAGTTGAAATATCAAAATATAAAGTACTTGTTGAAGTTTTTGTTTGTTAAATAATTATTTTAAATCTAATTTTTTTTAATACATTGGTGAAATTAATGTGAACGATCACAACAAATTCATTTGGTTAACTTAACATCTACTATCTATTGAATCAAATTTAATTATTCAATTAGTTAGATTGATAACTGATATATAAAGAATGTTTAGTTGATAATCTATTAAACTATGATTATACTCTATAAATTAGTAAAATATAAATTATTGATTGATATTGGTATCTCTTTTCCAATTTATATATGTGTGTGTATGTATGTATACTGTATAGCATATTGCATACAATAAAACCTACTTCAAGCGTTGCCCTTGATGCTGATGACAGCTTGAACCATCCTCAGCCATGTGAGAGCTGAAATGTCCACATACTAATTTTCACTAAGAGCCAAAGATTGGATTGATTCTATAGATGATGAGATGTGTGGTAGAGTTTAGGAAGACAAACAAATGAGTCAATAATGACATTATTAATTAGTCGTTGCATTGTCAAAATCATTCCAACCCAAACACATTAATTGGTGTCTTCTTCAACACGTCTTGTTATGAATTGCAGTTTTACTTTGGGAAGGAAGGAAGACAAAGAAATAACTTGAGTTCTCGAATGAAGATGAATAAACCATTATATATATAACTTACATATTGGACTCGTTAAACTTTCATATATCCTTATTAAGGTTTTGAACTTAGGATCAAACGCCCTGAAGATCGTGATGTGCGTCTCTTAGTCAATTTAAGTTGCTGAATTACGGAGACTTTCTGTAGATATATATATATATGTGTGATATACTCCTTGTGCATGCTTCGGCTGATCGAATTCGTCTCTGTACATGCAGGGAAACTTGGCCTGAGATGCTAGAGAAGATGAAGATTTTGTCCAACAATATTACTGCCCTTCCCTTTGATGGAACTTATGGAATTGATCAGTTAAGCATTCTTCTTTCGTTTTTAATCTGATTATTAGAAGAAATCCATGTTATTTTTTAATCTAGTTAGTCATATTATTTGGCAATCTTTTCACAGCCTTTTGTTATTAACTTATCTATAAAATTTCCATTCTCTGATGAGTCAATGTAAACCATTATCAACCCTAATTGTCCTTTTCTTTCTTAATAAGGTACTAAATTTCAGAGCCTTTCAAAATTTCGTGAATAATTCTGTACTAAGTACTATGTCACCGATTCACTTTCACTATGTCCACAAGAATCAAATCACACCCTAGCCCTGGTACCAATTTCCTCCAGAATTCTTAAATGCGACCGAGAGCCACATCAATCAGCAAAAGTAAAGAAGAAAAGCAACCAAATGAAGTTTCTTTGAAACACATATGTATGAATGACAGGGTACAAAGGCAAGAAGTGACGATCGAAACAAGTTCCACTATGGAATAGACACAATATCCCACTTCACATGCCTATACAGTTAGAGCCACCGGATCGTGTGATGTTGGAACGTCCACGAAAATTGTTCGTCGACCAAAAGAGTTGGATGCTTAGGTACGTACTCTTGGTTTATTGCCTATATACATGCTAGCTGTAGGATATGAGGGTTTAGATCAAATTCACGAGTGCATATTGGCTATGACAATTATAGGATATTAGGTTTATATAAAGTTGTGAATATAGTATTGGCATCCGTGGTAGTTTTATTATTATTAGTGCGGAAAAATATTAATATCAATCAATATAAGATATTTTTAGACAATTTAAAAAAAATACAAAATAATTTTTAATTTATATAATTAGATTTTAATCATTATAAAATTTATCGTCTAGAAGTTACAACTCATGTGAAATTCTTTCTAAAAATTTTAATATTAACAACAACTAGAATAAGTAAATTATATTAATTCCAATTTTTGTTAATAGTTAATATTAAGTAGTTAAATATTTTATTTATTTAATAATTAAATTAAATTATTAACAATAAAATTACTTTATATGTTATAAATGTTAAGTATAGTCATTGATGAGAATATCTATGGTATTTTATTATCCTATCTTATTGTTTATTTGTGTTTATTATATATGTTAACTGTGATTGTATGTTTGATATCTTTTAATCTTATTTTATCTTATTGTTTATATTTATCAAACCAAATGTAAAAATGTATTTATCTTATTCTTTGAAATTATATAAATATCCTTTACATTTTTGGAAAATTATTCATTTTAATGCAAAAATACCACGTCATATTCTTTTTTTACATGGTACCAGAAACCTAAAATTTTTTATTCATGACAACAACTTCCAATAATTCACAACTTGTGCCAGTAACATCAAGCCTTCCTTCCTCTTCTTTTCTTGTGCACCACGCCTTTTCAGTTAAATTGAATCCCAAAAATTACCTCATATAGAAGGCTCAATTTATTCTCTTTCTAAATTACACACGTTTACATGACTTTATTGATCCAAATTTCTATTCACCACCTCAAACTATATCCCCTCTACCTTTGATCCTTTTAAATAAACAACCAATCTAGCTTATAATTCCTAGTTAAAAAAAGGACTAAATGTTACTCCCATAGATATTTGCCTCCCATACTGAAGATACATTTTCATATGACATTTTGTTTAATGTCCTCTTGCGATGTTTGGCAAGTCCAATCAATTGCATTTGGGTTAATCTCATAGAAAAGGCAGCTTGAAATTCATATAAAATCAAAAGAGATGAAAAGGAATGATCTTACCATCTCAATATATCACTAAAAAGAAAAGGCTTTAGTTAATGAGCTTGTTGTAGCATGAAGATTCCTCTCCTTGAGAGAAATCAATGTCTTAGTCTACTGCAATATTGGATCAGACTATCATAACATCATCATAGCTTTAAATTTATTTCCTCATCTAGTTCATTTTTCTAAACTGTATTGAGAGCTTGCGGCTTACAAAATACTTCTAAAAAACTCACATGTTACTATAGTTGCTAACTTCGTTGTCAAATAAAACTTAGCTCTACTTCTTCCTACGTCATCTACTCATTATAATAATATTCTCCTCAACCAACAAAGTTTGGTCAAAATAACAACAACAATGGTGTTTAAAAGAACTATTAACCATGTGAAATATACAAGCATAAGAATGACAAACTCATTTATTTATATATATTTTCATATCAATTGGATGAGTTTTTGCCACTATAATTGGTCCTTATAGAATTATTTGATTATTATTTGAATTATTGTGCCAGCATGATAGAAGCAAGCAGGAACTGCAACACGAAAACATGTCCCACACCAAGACGACGATGCACAGCTGGGTAGAGAGTTTTTCTTAACAGAAATGACAGCGTAGAGAAGGGTGTAAGGTTTGCAAGGGTTTTGAGTGAACAGTGAAGGGTGGACAAAAAATCACGATATTAAATAGTCACATCAAGCTACAGAGGAGAGTGGTGTGTGTGGTCTAGGAAAATAACAGAAAAGGAAAACGTGAAGTAGAGAAGATCGACGAGGGTGTTCTACAGAGAAGGGGATCTAGATTACAGTTTTCCTCATCTCCCAAAAATCCAAACCATCATTCCCACCTTCTATGTTGACCGCCGGAGCTCACTGTTGCTAGTATTAATTTTGTTTTCTTAATTATTGAGTAAAAATTGAGCATTGATTTTAGTATCCTTGGTTCTATTTTACCATTCTAATGGTAGTTAGTAGATTGAAATTTTGGAAAATATTTTTGTTTTCCTCCTCATCTCCCAAAAATCCAAACCATCATTCCCACCTTCCATGGCTGACCGCCGGAGCTCACTATTTGTAGCGCCCCCTTACTGTAGGGTACACATCGGGACGCCCGCAGGTCGCTCCGACACGTAACCCACGATAAAGGTGCACTACCGAGCAACCAAC
>JANIPM010000005.1:72145464-72159613 GCA_027478405.1 Erythroxylum cassinoides
AGACAAATTCTATCTTCTGAAGGATCAAAAATGGAACAAAAGATATAAGATGAACAGTAACCCAGAAGATAGCAAAACGTAGACGAAACGAAAACAGAAGAAGAGAAAGGCAAAAACTTAGACGAAGTAAAACTCGGAAGATGCAAAAGTCAGAAGAAGCAAGTCGGCGAAACACAAAAGATAGCAAAAGACAGAAGAAGTTCATGAATAGTAACACAGAGGGAGTTCATGAACAGTAGCACAGAAGAAACAAAACTTAGACGAAGCAAAACACAGAAGAAGATGATGTCATTAATGACATCATCACAGAAGAAGCAAAAATATAAAAGATATAACTCCTCTCTTGCACATCTCCCTTATAAGGACCATCGCTTTCAGCCTAGAAGTCCAAAAATTCTATTCTATACATTGCTGGAAAGCTAAAAGAAATCTACAACTTACTAGTAGACACACTTTCCTTAATCTGGCCTAAATCAGCCTAGATTAATCCAAATTTTCTCTCAAGTACAGAACATGAATTTTCTACATTCATTCATTATACTGCACCCAGTTCTTAACTTCATGACAACTTATGATTCTTAAAGATCAAACCTAAATTCGATGTCTTCCTAAGAAAGGTAGCCACAAGTTTCTAGTTTAATCCAAATTAAGAATCATCTCGTTTGGATAACTAGAGAAGAAGTTGTGGCTAAAGGACTGAAACTTACTCCTTGAAAAAATTTTCCAGAACTAACACCCATTTTGTTTCAAAATTTTTCCTTAACACAAATCATACTAAGATCACCTTTCCTACTTCATTTACTCATCATTTTCAACTCCATTTCAAATTAATATCCAAAAAGAAAATTTACAGTCCATGACTAATCATGAACTCCAATAACAGAATGTACGTATGTGTGCATATTCCTCACCAACTTACTACACAAATGTAACTTTTTTTTTGCTTCTAACTTTCACCTTAAATCTTCTCACTTCAAAAATTTTTATCCACCAGAAACACCAAAACAAAAACTTGATCATATCCACATTTCTCATTCGCTACTTTACCCTTGCCTATCAATTTCTTAGTTCAAGAATTTTTATTCATTTGCTCTTTAGTCATGACTACTTTCCAAAACTTCTCCTTCAAATAGTTCTAACTTCCATGAAACATTCGGGATCTAACACCATCACCTAAAAAATAACAAAATTATATCAAGGTGACATGTTTCACCTTTACCATTTAACCCGAAACTAAGTTTTAACCTAGTTGTTGATTTTACTCAATATAAACAACATATTCAATAACTAAGCAATTAAACTAAGAACATTTAACTAAGTTAAACCATAGCCTGAATGGAGAAATCAAATGACCAAAGAGTTTAATTCCTTGCTATCCAATCAAACATGGACATGGGTTCCTAGAACACAAGCTATAAACATCATTGGTAATAAATAGATCTTTAAAATTAAAAGAGGGTTAATGGTAGCATTAAACAATATAATGTTGGTCTTGTGACCAAAGGGTATGGGAAAAAAAAGAGTGGTAAGGATTATAATGATATTTTCAGTATAGTAGTTAAGCCACCACTATCTTTATAGTCTTATCTATAGTAGCTATTTATGATATGCAATTTCTCCAATCTAACATATCTAATTCTTTCTTATATGGTTTCATATATAAAGATGTTTTCATAAAGTAACCAAATGATTTTATCAGTCTGATTCATCTTGATTATGTTTATAAATTGTAAAAATTATTATATGGTCTCAATTAGGCACCTAGAGTATGGTTCGGACTTCTCAATGAATTTCTCATATAACTCAAATTTCATGGTTCCAACTCTTTACTCATTTGACATTCTAGTACCATTAAACTTTAGTACTTATTTATGTCAATGATATTCTTGGTATAGGTTCTTCTCCATCTATAATTTATTAGTTTCTTTAACACCTTTAAGCTATTTTTTAGTTTGAGATCTTGGCAACCTTCATTATTTTCTTGGATTACAAGTTATCTCTAAACCAAATGCTCATTATTTCATATAATATAACTATATATTTGATTTGCTTCTTAAGCACATATAGATACTTGTAAATCGTACTTTACTCTGATGGTATATAATCTACCATTGACAAAATATTTGAGTGCTCCATTTGATGATAATGTCATAGATAGACAAATTATTGACAAACTACAAATATTTAATAATGATAAGACTTGATATTTCTTTTTCAGTGAATAAATTATGTCAATTTATATATTTCTTAACTCAAGAGCACTAGAAAGCAGTTAAGAGATTATCGTAAACATACAAATAATTATAGTGTCTTCTTTTCCAAATCTTTATCATCAACCTTGTAGTGTTTCTTGATGGTAATTGGGGCAGATGTCTAGATGAAAAGTGATTTACAAATGATTATGCAGTTTATCTTGATTATAACCTCATATAATAGAATGTAAAGAAATAGTCAACTATTTTCATATCATCAACTGGAAGTGAGTATAAAGCAATTGCCAATGCTACATTTGAGTTGTTATTTGATCATTCCTTGCTTGGTGAGATATATTTTCTTTCTTCTGGACTAGTCACCTTATGGCTTAATAATATTGGAGCTCTATCTTTGTGCAAATTTTCATACTAGAACTAAGTGTATTAAATTAGATTATCATTTCTTATGGAAAAGATCAAATAAGGAATTTTACAATTAAAATTATCATCAAGTGCAAATCAATAGTCAATATATTAACTAAGCCTCTTGATTGACCATTATTTGAAAAGCATCAGGACAAGATTTATCTTTAAAAAGTTGGATGCTCACCTTGAGGGGGATTATTAAGCATAGTCATCATTATATCATCAATTTGATGACCACATCTCTAAAATTTTATTATCTTATTTTTTGTATTTAACATGTTAAGGATAGTCATCATTATAATATAATGATAATAGTTCTGATATCTTATTGTCTTATTTTATCTTATCTTATTATTAAATGTATTTATCTTATCCTTTGTATTTATGTTTTTGTTATATAAATAGCTTTCATACTTTTTGTAAAATTATTCATTTCATTAGAAAAGTACAACTTCATATTATTTTTTTACAATAAATATAAGAATAAATTAAAAATAAAATATAGTTAAATATTTTTTAAAATTTAATAAGGGTGATACCTTCAATAATTATACTCTTATATTATTTTATTTATTTATTATACTTGAAAATAAATTAAATATAAATATCAAATTTAAAAAATATATAGAAATAATGTATTCAAAATTTACTCGATTAAACTCCTAACGATGTTATGAACAAAACAAAGGAAATAATAGCTCTTAAATCTTACTTTGAGGCTCTGAACAATCATCACTCCCTGGTAAGAAAAAGAACCAAATTTAAATGGCTAAAGGAGGGGAAGACAAACTTTAGATTCTATTATAATGATATCATACGTTGTAAAGGCAAGAATAGGATATCATTATTTATTGATGATGTTATTATGTACAATAAGCATTCTGAGATAAATAGTTTAATGTTCAGTCATATCAATAATTTATTGGGGTTAGATCTGAGTTACTTTTCAAATTAGTCATAAAGGAATTATCCCTTAAGTCATTAGCTCCTCTCAACAAGATTCTATCATTTACCATTTTTGTAAACTAGATGTAAAGAATGCTCTATTCTCGTTTGCACCTGAGAAGGCCCCTTGTCTAGATGGCTTTAACACCCTTTTCTTTCAAAAAAACCTAGCATTTAATAGGAAACATTCTCACTAAAGTGACCCTCATCCCTAAAAGCAGAACTTGATTTCCTTAGCTGATTTCTGACCTATCTTATGTTGTAATGTTGCTTATAAGATCATCTCTAAAATGTTAGTCATTAGGCTTAAAATTGTACTAGATACTTTTATAGATAAAATCCAAAGAGCCTTTATAAATAAGGGAAACATAGAGGATAATATGTTATAAGCTTAGGAAAAGTTATACAATGAAAGTGGACTTTGCAAAAGCTTTTGATACAGTTATGTAGTCCTTCATATTGGAAGTTGTTAGTGCTTTTGGATTTCCTAAGATCTTTATCTCCTAGATTAAGGAATGCATATGCTCAACCATCTTAGTTAATGGAGACCCTACACTAATTTTCAAAGGAACTAATAGCGTTAAACAAGGAGACTCTTCGCCTCCTTACCTATTTACCATTTGTTTAGAGTCATTTGTGAGAATTACAATCTTAAACATCAATCAATCTAGGAGCTTTAAATTTCACTACAAATGTAAGAAGCTTAAACTTTTCATTTAGCTTTTACAGATGACCTTTTATTTTTCAATGGTGCAAATCTATCTTCAATTAAAGTCGTATTTATGTTTTTGTGGATTCTATTCATAGGGTAGAACTACTATCAAACACATCATGATTGAGCAGGTAAGAACTACCTTTCAAATACCTGGGAATTACAATATTAGACAAAAGGATAAGTTACATGTCAACCTTTTTTATGCAATCAAAAGGAAAATCAACCATTGGAACAACTGTTTTCTATCTTATTCAGGTAAACTCTAGCTAATTAAATCAGTGCTAAATAAAATCCATATTCATTGGTGCGCTCATTTGTTTTTACTGCAAAAGCTTATAAGACATTGAGGGATCCTTAAACAATTTCTTATGGACAGGGCTAGTAGATAATAATAAAGGTGCAAAAGCTAAAAGGTCAGATATATGCTCAACCAAAGAGGAGGCGAGCTTAGGCATTATCTCTATACGAAGATTAAATAAATTGCTTGTACTAAAGAAAATATGGAGGTTATTCACTAACCCCCAATCTATTTGGGTGAAATAGGTGCATATCTACATTATCAAAAACCAAAGCCTCTGGTCTCTTGGGTTGAACTAGTCCAAATTTTGGTCTTTTAATAAAATACTCAGAACGAGGGATATAATGAATGATGGCATCAGATTCAATATTAGGAATAGAGATAAGGCTTGGTTTTGATATTATCACTATCATCCTTTATGTCTTCTACATAAAATCTAACACCTAGAATGTTTGAGAACAATTATCCCTCTAGATGCTGTAGTGAATATGGTCATATGTAAGGATAAGTAGAGCAGTAAATTTAGAAGCCTTTCATACATAATGAGAGATATACCTAATTACAATCCATACAAAACCAATAAGGACTAGCCAAAATGGAACGACCACTCATCTAGGGTATTCACAAGCAAATCTTGTATGGCCCTCGTTAAACCTCGAAGCCTTAGGTCTGACGGTGGAAACTCATTTGGTTTACCAGTAAATCCTTAAAACCTCTTTCATACTATGGTTAGCTATTAGGAGTGGCTTGCCAATGAAGGACAAGCTCTAGGCAATGCTACCATCATAGTTTCAACAATCCTTGGAAACTTAGATCATCTCCTTCATTCTTACAGTTTCTTATTTCGTTCTAGAGGTTTTCCCAAAGTCTTTATAAACTTAGCTTCAGAATTGACTCTTGGATGGAATTTATTACATGGTGTGAGCAATTCAGATTCACTTATAAAGGTGATTTAATTGCTTTCAAACTAGTTATCTGATTTAGAATGTACGCAATATGGTTGGAAAGGAATTAAAAAAATGTTTCAAAGAAGAAGTCAAGATAACCAGGTCTTTATTCATAACACCATTCAGCAAATTTGGCTAATGATTACAGCTCGTGATATTAACACAAACATGAACGAGGATCTATTAGTGAACTGAAGATTAAATTCTTAATTTCCTTTTAACGATATTAGATCAGACATTGCTAGCTACTGGCTAAGCTTTTCAATGTACCATATTCAAAATATTCTTCAAGGCACTGAGAGCATCTTATGGCTACATACATGCATGTAAGTTAATGAAAAAGAAACAATTCGTGGGACTTACAAGGATTAGGTTGACATATAAGGGCAACATTGAACGCGGATCCAAGGAGAGCCAGACACAGGGAAAAATTTGTAGAAAACAATGAACAATATTCAGTACCTATGAAGTTGTGCCAAATATACCGAGCTATAAGGAGACAACTCTCATGTAGATGGTTTTGTGTATGCGCTACTAAGCTCGACCTTTTAACACATAGACATCATGCAATGGTTGAAAAGCACACATGTTAATAAGGTATGGAAGGAACGGAATGCTCAAAGATTTGAGACCAAGTAGAAAGCTCTCACCCTCTTGATGTCAGCGACACTGAACAGTATCTATGAAATTCAAATGCTGAGAGAGGTGCAGCCTGAAGCCTCTACCATGTTTTTCTTCTGCCCTCCATATATGATACCGTGTATTATGAGTATTGCAATTATGTTGAGACTAGGTTAACCCCTGATGTATGTTTTGTAGATGTTCTGATTCTAATTTTTTATCAATGAAATTCCCTTTTTATGTTTTAAAAAAAAAGTTGTTTCTCTAACAATTGTTAATTGGTCTTTGATACAATGACCCCTCTAAAAGGGTATTTCTGTGTCATATATGAACTCAAAACAAACCAACTAGTTATTATCTAAATTCTAATAGGAATTATCAACTGTCTGTTAAAGTTTTAAATTATAAGTTGTTGTAATAAGGTTTCTCTGATGATAAGTTAAATACAGTAATAATTAATAACTTCATTTCATTTATTCCTTTAACGATCCATAGAGCAAGTCTCAATCGATTCTACAAGTTAGTAGGCGTAGCAGTAGGCGGTGTAACCACAGAAACGACCTGCCGTCCCCTCTCCGACCGACTATTCTCTGCAAACTTAAGGCTTCCATGGTGCAGACCTCTTTGTTTCTCTTTCTCATTCCACTCCAACCCGTAATAGTACTCTTCACTACACTTCTCTGCGTCCTTTATAGCCGGCAAAAACATACTACCCCACTGTGGAAAGTGAACCAGTGCCACAGGTAAAGTGCAAGCAACGATCATGATCCCCATTAGAGTCAGACCAGCTGCTGTGGAGTAATTTGAGCTAGTGAAGAACAGAAGCTGAGTCAGTCCAGACCCGAAGTTGCCACCCGCGCCAGTGAGACCAGAAATGATGCCAAGAGACCGGCGAGAGATGAAGGGGATGATACCGAAGGTCGCACCGCAGGCGGCTTGAGCTCCAAGAGAGAAGAGAATCATGAAGAGAATGGAGAGAGGGAGAGAGTTGGCTCTGCCAAGGCATATGCAGAATATGCCTCCTAGGGTTTGGAGGATATATAGGCTCCAGAGACGGCCCCGCATCCCAAAACGGCGGGCTGCAACGTCAGACAAGAGACCACCGGCGGGGCGTGATACGATGTTGGCCATGCCAAAGGTCGCAGCTATGGTGCCTGCTGTCCGGAGCTTGAGGTTAAACCTAAAAGACAATGTTGGTAATGAATGAGAGAAATGATAGTGCAGTTGAGAGAGTCTTATGATTTTGAGGTTGCGCAGAGGAGGAAACCTGTCGAAAAAGTATTCGGCGATGACATTATCTGTGGTTAGTTCTACTCCGAGAGACATGCCATAGAGAAGAAAAAATATCCATGTTCTATAATTTTTGACTGCATACAACAGAACCTGCCTCAGAAGAGAGAATTCTAATCGTCTTAGTAATAATCGAAATGTTAGCGACGAGGCTATGGAAGAAGAGGCTGACCTTGGAGAACTTATCCTTGGTAACATCGCCTTTCTTCTGCAAAGTTCTCAGGTTCCCATCAGGCAAATCTTGGCCAAGGCTCAACACCACAATCCCCATAATCACATGAAACCAACCAGGAATGAAGAAGGCGATCCTCCAAGCTGTGAACGGCGTAGCTCCAGCTCGTCGGATAAGCTCATAAATCAAAGGCATAATCAGCTGTGTTGCACCACCACCCATATTGCCCCATCCTGCGGCTGTACCATTGACAAGTCCTATGATTTTCCCGTTAAACATCGTACTCATCCAATACTGACACGACACGAATGTTGCCAGAGAAAATCCAATCATGAAACGAACGGCAACATACCCTCCTGGAGACGACACAAAAGACATGCAAAAGATTGTTGGGGCTGTTAACATCAAAAGAAAGGCACAACCATAACGTGGTCCCAATAGGTCACAGACTGCACCCATTACAAGCCTGGAGAAGATGCTTCCAGACACTGAAGAAATCCCCGCGTTGCCTATGTCCGATTTTCTGAGGTTGAGGTTGTCTCTGATGATGGGGACTAGTGGAGCCGCGGCGAAAGTGGAGATGAAGCAAGTGAAGAAGGAGAGCCAAGAGAGGTGGAAAGTGCTCATATGTGGGCTCGCTAAGGAGTAAACTTTGAACACTTTGGATTTGTGCTCTGAGTCCACCGGTAGTGAGAATTTTGTAGTGGCATCTGTTGGAATATCAGGGTTTGTGACTGAGAAGGCAAAGGCTTGTTCTCTGGCCGAGACTCCGTGCATGGAGCTTCCAGCTTGGGTTGCCTCTGTATCAGCCATTGTTTGAGCTTAGTTCTTCGAGAACTGTTTTTGGCCAAGTTGTAAAAAGCTTTGTAGAGTTTACCAAAGGTCAATGTCTCAATTCCTTATATAATGTCTATCTTCCAAACCAATTTTCCAAACCTTGTCAACAATGTAGTCAGTTAATAATTAAGTCTTAAAAAAACAAATTTTCAAGCAATGCCCTTTCAAGTTTGTCAAGAGGCCATTGTACGCGGCTACTAGATTTTCATGTTAGATTGTCTCTATTTGTTAATTGTGAACTTTGGAAAAGCTACAAACAAGATTCTGCCGAATTGATTTAACCCAATGCAAGCTCTTTTGACAATGTCCAAAGTTACAAATTTTTATGCCTGCCTTCCATATTGCTGAACTAAAAAGCAGGAGGATGGCTCCTTTATTGGTTCAGAAGCTAGTCTTGAAGAAGTCACGAACATCGGCTTACAACTTACAAGAAGGTAGGACAAGAGAAATGCAACAGCCGGTGACCTGGATAGGCTTAACCCATTTGTCTTCTTCAGGAGTCAAATTCTACGATGCAAATTAAATGCGGAATACATGATGTAGTCTTTTTGCTACTAACAGTAACAGTTTCAACTTCATCTGACGAGTCTCTACAAGAGCTAACAATTTACGAAGAATAAAACTATCATTAGGAACTTACTGCTTAATGCGTTTCGATATCGATTATTGCAAGGACAACAAATTTGAATGGGACAGTATCTACATGTTTACAGAATAGAAGAAACACATGCTTCTCTGTGTCTTTACCATTAAACAAGTAAATCAGCATAAGCATCAAGACCATGCTTTCCAAGACACTGTTTCAGTTTGTTTAAAGCTCGGCTTTCCAGTTGCCTAACCCTCTCCTTAGTCAATCCAAATAGGCCACCAATTTCAGACAGAGATCTTTGTTTCCCATCCTCAATGCCAAACCTTAGCCTGATTATATGCCTTTCTCTTGGATTAAGAATGTTTAGGAGCCCTCTAACATGCTTTCTCATTAGTTGCTTTGCCACACTTAGTTCTGGAATCTCAATTTCGCTATCAGCAGTTATCTCCTGCAAGTATTAAATAGGGCAACTCATTATCTTCACATGTGAAATGAGTCCAACTACTTGTCTCACCTTCTGCCATTTCCTTTTAGTAACTTGAGGGACATAAATATAAGAAAGGAGATAATAAGAATTCACCTGAAAGGTAGTATCTTGGTCTGTCCATACAGGCTGTTGCATTGAAATTGGCGCTCTTGTCATGTATAGCAACTTTTCCAGCTTGTTAACTGTAATTCCAGCACGTCTCCCTAATTCTTCTTTGCTTGGGTTATGATCTCCTTCCCGGGCACATGATCTCTTTGCTTCCATTATCTTTCCCAAGAGAGAGTAAACGCTTTCCTGTATGTTTAATACACACAGGATCGTCATCTTTTGCCATGCATATTGCCAGGAATATGGCAGATACAGGTCCATAATCAGTAAAGAAGCTAGCAAAAAACTGCTGAAACAAAAGTAAATCCTTGGCCAGACGGAAAATGAAATCAATTGTGGTGTTCTTCCACATCAACAAGGAATTCTAACGGAAGGAAAAAGGAAATGCACTCCCAGTGGTTAAAGGATATCTTTACCGGTAAACGAATAGTTCTTGAATGTTGAAATAAAGCCTTCCTCACAGTTTGCCTTATCCACCAGTAAGCATAAGTGGCAAAGCGGCAACCAGCTTGGGGTTTGAATTTCTCAACACTCTTCATGAGACCCATGCTTCCCTCCTACAACAGCACCCAAAAAGAAAATCAGAACCTAATGAATTGAACATTCGCATATGCATTCACCAGGGAATAATTGTCCAACAGATAATCTTTTGATAGCTACAAAAGTTAATTTTCGTTTCTCCCCAGTTCAGTGAAAAATTCAAATCTTATGTCAATCATACAAATCAAACAGAAATATAAGGTGATTATTTCTTTCCCAGAGTTAAACAAGTTACTGTACAAAACATTGATGTGCATAAAAAATGGGTAAGAATTCTAAATATTGCAGCTTAGTCCAATCGGAAAGGATTAAGATAGCATCCACCAGGAGAATCGTTGAGAGCAAAAGCTGAAATAATAGCTGAATATGCAGCTCAACTTTCTAAAAGCTGAATCAATCCTCAGTTAGTATATTTAGGCAACAGATATTGCACAATTTGTAGAAGAGTAACTCTAAAAGTGTTAGTTAACTTGATTAAGCCTTATTCACAAACCATTCTTTGTTAATCACATTAACCATTGTCCTCCATTCACTCTATCTAAAGTTATCGCTGGCTTGAAGATATTGAATCGCCCTTTAAGTTTTCTTTTGCTAATCTGTAAATCAAAATCTTTCTGTAATTTGGACCTAATTGATTTTAATGCTCTAGCTCTTATTTAATTTTGTTCAAGTGCTGTATCCAAAGGTCTAAGTTGCACATGGTCATAACATTTCCGGCAGCCTTCCATAATATTCGCAAAACATCCCCTGAGAGCCATTAGTCATGGGGGAAAAAATTACGAAAAGAAAAACTGCAGCAAATAGTCATACATGACCATCTTACCAAAAAAGCATGGGTACGATTTGCTCTATTAATTCAACCAGGGAGAGAAACAACTGCATCCTACAAGGCATTATGGATTAAAGATAACCTGTAACAAGTCCTGAAGACCAACACCGCGACCCTGATATCTTTTAGCAATGTGAACTACCATCCGCAAATTTGCATGAATCAACTTCTCTCGACTTCGATTACCAGACCGAATTCGTGACTGCAAAACCATACAATTAAGCTCAACAGCTTCAGCCCATTCAACTAGGGTTGGTTCACGGCCAAAGTGAGACTGAAGTTTACTCTTAACTGCCTCCAATTTTAACAATTCCTGTTTCATATTTCCAAGATGAGAAACAAGATTTCAAATCAAGTCTTGCCAATTTTCAGTTTTATAATTGCATGGATATATACCTGCACTTGAATAACTAACTCAGACTCCTCTTTGGCAGTCAAAAGCTGCTTTGTCTCTGGTCCCCATAAGAACAACCGAAGAGGGTCATTTGGATCAAACTCTTCACTTGTATTTTTCCGGATTTCAGTTCTTCGTAAGTTGTGAAGCTCATCAAACATATCTTTTGTTTTTGGTAACCTCCGGTTTTTAGACTGCAACTCTCGCCGCCGTGTTGATCTTACAATTTTCACATCCTCATGTGAAAAGGTAGAGCTTGGGGACCCCAAACTGAAAATTTTGTAAATACACAAACAGAAATTGTTATAATTGGGAAAAGTTGAGCAGGTAGGGGGGAGGGGGAGATATAAAAAGGAAGAAGAAAAGAAGAAAAAGAACATAAACCTGGTAGAAACTGAATTGTCAAAATTAGCGGAAGTATCCGCAAATAATGCTGCTTCTCTGGAAGCTGACAAAGCTTTCTTGGCAATATCAATCACATTACTTGGTTCCACATCATTAAACTTGGTGGTATTATTTGCAACAGACTGCAAACCCAAGGACATTGATAGTTTTTGCTCTGTTTGTAAAGTTGTGAGCCTTCGACAGGAATAGAGCCTTGCTAAGGATCCCATTCAAAAATAAAAGAGAAATTTATAGTCAGAGGAAAAATAAAGCTTAACTCATCTTACAAATTCCGTAAAATGGGTGATTGAAGTGTCTGATATCCAAATTGCAGCAGCAGTTCATCCAAGTTATCATGGTTCTCGCCAAGTGTGGAGGAATTAACTTCTATCTCTCTCCGATCCAGTATTTCCTGTAATGAAGAAGGACATCATGTGCAGCAAGATAATAGTATGAATTTAGCATCATTATTTTCTTTCATAGACCTATGAAATCATTAGAAAACCAATAAATTCTTGGAGAAAAGCAATTTAAAATGGACTAACACACGACAAGAGGGAAAAGAGATGGGAAAAACTGTGGAGAAGGAGAAACTTATTTTATGCTCTCCACTTACATACCAAAATTTAAAGCTGAAGAAAATTTTAGAGCTAAACTGACCTTTTGAACTCTTATTTGGTGAATTCTATAAAGTAAATCTAACCTGAGAAATCCTATCTTCCTTGAACATGTTAAGAAGAGGCTTAGAGTCATCACGTTGCTCTTGTAAAAGAACAGAGGCAGGAAAATGTTGAGCTACACTGGTGATTGGAATAGAAGCAGCAACAACAGCAACTTGTTCATGGAGCATCAAAACTGTGAAACGTCAACATAAACAAGTCTAATGTTTACAGAAAAGAACTTTGTACAAATTCTCCAGCAAATCATGTGACTATAACTCGGATTATTTTCACACAGACTATTGAACAAAGTAGTCGCAATGCACATCCTACCTAAATGAACCTTCTTTAAACATCAGCATAAACAAGTCTAATGTTTACAGAAAAGAACTTCGTACGAATGCTTCAGCAAATCATGAGACTAGAACTCGGATTATTTTCACAAAGACTATCAAACAAAGTAGTTGCAATGCATAGCCTACCTAAATGAACCTTCTTTACTTGAATCAGTTGAAAAGGAAAGCAAAAACACCAAGAAAAACTTACCCCTTCCATGAATTGTGAAGTCTGACCAAATAGAGGTAATGTCATAGTCAATAGCGTCATGCCTATGTTCTAACAAAGGCTAACACCAACTAGATATTTTCATCATTGAAAAAGAAATCACCGATTCATTAGATAGATTAAGTTCCAACAAAATTTGGAATACACCAGCAACATGTATGAAAATTTGCAATGTCGAATACTGTGAAGCTTAAGCTAGTTATATATTCTTAGTCATGTTCTTTTTTTTCATGTTCTTTTTTTCCGTTTGTTTACCCCAAAAAGAAGTCTTATCCTTTTTCTGGGAATTTCATAGCAACCAAGCGAAAACCAAGTAAGGAAACAAGATAAAACAGGAAAAAACATAGATAAAAAGAAGGGAAAAAAAAGTAAAAATTCGAACCATATGTTGAAAATTTGGAAGACTTTGACACTCACCTGAAGAAGAGGGACAATGCCTGAGGTGCGTTCTTGTAGGAAGCGGTGGAGAAGAAGAAAGCAAAGCCCTTCCAACCTCCATCTCCGTGAACATTCTAACAAAAATTTCTAAGACAAGAGCGTTATCTTCTCTGACCTGCTATGCCAAATTGCAAGCAGACATGCACTCTTAAAGCCGTTGAGTTCATATGTTCGTGTATTACATGTTGTTTACTAGATAAAGAAGCATTGAAAGGTTCAGAGTGAGCTTCCAACTTCCTACTGAGTTTCACTTTTTAGAGACAATTTCTCACCTCAAAATGGGCAACCCATTCGGCCGCAGAGGATCAGGTTGGGTGCCTTTGCTTCCAACATCCTTGTTTAGTTGTCGTTTTGGGAACAAAAATCTTCTTCGTCATTTGAGTACACCCAAACCCAGCCCACGATTAAATTTCAGGTTAGATGGTCCTCCAAGCCCACTTCATACATTGTAACGGTTTTATCATAATATTAATAGCAAATAATTAAAAAAAACTCGGTCGATTCTATGGTACAATAGTACAAACCTTGAATTATTCAATTTAGTTTTGAACTTTTCAATTTGATTTTAAATTTTTTTATTTAATTTATTTTAATAACCTTTTCTGTTAAAAAATAATTAATTAATTAATTAATTAGTTAATTATAAATTAAAATAAATCAATTAATTTTTATTTATAATTAACTAATTAATTAATTAATTAATTATTTTTTATC
>JANIPM010000005.1:72206508-72220936 GCA_027478405.1 Erythroxylum cassinoides
CCACAATCAAATAGAATTTGAAACGTTGGGAGTCTTGTTTACCTTTAGTTGAATTTGCTTATAATTATACAATTCACACAGCTACCAATTATTCTCGGTTCGAAGTTATTTACGGTTTTAATCCATTAACCCCTCTGGACTTGTCTCCATTGCTTATTTCTAAGTTCTTAAACATAGATGGAGCCAAGAAAGCTGAGTTTGTCCAAAAGTTGCATGCCAAAGTGCATGAAACCATAGAGTTCAAAACTGAGCACCTTGTACGAAACGCCAACAAGGAAAGAAAAGAGGTCATTTTTGAACTTGGCAATTGAGTTTAGGTTCATATGTGCAAAAAAAGATTTCCTACTTCCTGAATAACAAAGTTCCATCCTAGGGGCGATGACCCTTTTCAAGTTGTGGCTAGGCTGAATAATAACACCTGCAAACTTGATCTTCCAGGTGACTATGGTGTTAGTGCAACTTTTAACGTATCTGATCTTTCTCCCTTTGAATCTAATACAGATCTATTGGATTCGAGGACAAATCCTTTTGAAAAAGAGGGGAATGATATGGATCAAGGGGCTAGTGACGTAGCATCCCAAATTGGGGTTGATGGTTTGAGTGTTTGAGATAAGAGTTCGAGATCTTCAACTCAAATTCCATGATCAACTTTCATATCCTATAAGGGACAATTGACCAAATCCTATAAGGTCTCTTGTTTTCCTATAAGGTTTGTTTCCTAGTAGTTTTAGTTTCCTAGTAGATCTTGTTTCTTAAAAGGTAGTTTCCTAATTGGTTAAGTAATTATATGTTTAAAATAATTCTTTTTTCTTAATTTTTGGTCAACCCCTCTCCTATATATAGGAAGGTTCCACTATCACTAGGAGACATAATTTTATAACATTATTTTGTGAGATTTATCCTTATTATTATTCTTGTTGAATAATTAGAATGCATTATACGATTTTCATGCTTCATGTGCGACTTATTAATTGATTTTGTTTCATCAATTAGTCGCCTTTTTATTTGTTGTTCTTCTTTTAATCTTGTGTCATTCAATTCATAATTCACTTGAACTAGGTTATACATGTTCTTGAGAGTTGGGTTACAAATCTCTCAAAACAAACTTTATTTTCTCTTCTTGTTCGAATATTCTTCTTGGTTGAAGACCAAGCGGTGAATCAAGAAAAATCTTAAGCTTTTATATTCCACAATTTCATATCAACATATGTTGTCCCTTTTGATGGAACATGCTCAATTCTGAGTTTTCACTGTAATATTGGACATATGGTTTTAAATTATGGCCCGCAAATGCAATATTATAATTACAATTTAATAATTTGATTTAACACGATATTCAGGACATGCTAAGAAATGCTTGGATGCAGGTGTTTCGGACTCCATTAGCACCAAACAAAATTGGATCCCAATTTGTTTATCAAACGGGGAGACAATTCTTCTCTTCTCTTAAACGAATATTTTCAATAAAAAAGCTTAAAGACTACTGAAATTTGAATAACCCATGCAAAACAGGAGCAACTATTTTACTTTGTTGGGAAAACTTGCTATCCTTTGATCCACTTGCTAGTAAGCATTAATCAGGTGGGCTGATTAATACTGTGACCAAGTAAATATTGGGGCTGGCCCATGGGATTAATGTGCCTCTGCTAGCAAAAACATGTGTTAGGACAGGCCCCTATACTTGGTTCAACGAGATAAATATTGTCAATAATCAAAACAATGAGATCACCATCTTAAAACAGTAAATCATCTTTCAGTTGGTTGGTTGTCAATGAATGAAGAGTGTCGTGAAAAAGTGGATATAGTAGGCACTCTATAGCTCCAGAATCCAAGAGATCTCTTCCTACAAGTGGCCTAAACAGACAAGAAACTTAATGGATTAGTGATCCAGAAGCAAGAGACTCACGACAACGAAGAATAACCTAACAAGCCTTATCAAGTATCAATTTAATCTTCTCGACTTTTACTGTACGTCTAGAGATCAAAGATCACCATGCTAGCCTACAATTAAAAAGCTTAGTCACAAAACTCGGTATTAAAACTAGAAAGCCAAATGAAGGATTGACTAATAGACAACCAGTATCAACATGTATCGAAGAATCAAGCATTGGGTCGCCAGGTGCTGATTCCATGACTCCATATTAGAATTACTTCCATTCATTTTTCATTAGATGTCAGACAGGTTTCTAAGATACATTCAACTTATTTCAGAAGTAAATAATGTTGTCAGTTTACTAATGAATTACACAACTACTAAATACATAAAACAATTAGCTGACGTTAAACGCATCGTCAAATTGCCAAGTGATGTCAATGAATTCTCTCTTAAAGTGACGTAATACCTTCTCTCTCAAATGATTCAATTCATGCCTCAACTTAAATGATGATATTTTTTCTTCAGAATTGCGATTCGACTTCAAGCAATGAACGATGTTTCCCTGAATCTCAAGCATGCAATCCTCAGCTTGATGAGTACAGGCTTCACCTCATGATCATCTACATATACTCACCCGCGCCCAGAGAATGCTAGATTCCAGTTTTGTAGGTGACAACCGTTTAAAGAACCGAAGAACTCAAATCTAGGATCAACTTCTCCACTCTTTGAGATTTCATAGAATATTTTCAGTAACAAGTTTAACCCAATATCTATTAGGGGAAGTAAAAAGCTTACAACTTAAAGCAACAAAGTTACCTCCCGCTTTGTCTTTTCCGTTATTATTAAAAAAAATATTAGCTCCTTACTAATACCCTGGTCAAAATTAACAACTTTTGAATATAATTGCTAAAGGTGCGTTAGTATACTAGCACTTCCTCTTAAGAAAATATACGTACATGTATTCTGTACAAGTTACAAAGACAAAGTTTATGCAGAAGTAAGTGGTGCAAAAAATTGCACAAAATGAAATTAACGAGGTATACCATAGGCAATAGTGTCCCATACCTAGAATTCAGCCAGATTAGACAGGAACAACTAAAGACTAACACCAAATATATGTTTCTTAAAATCAGTTAGCAGTTTGGTCATTCAATTTTTGGTTCGCTATTGCCTCTCTAGAAGTAGATGAAAGGTTCGCCAATAAAGGAACCATTTGAAATGCAAAAATGAATTTAGATTCACTATGCTTGCTTAGTTTAATATAGATAAACAAGAAGACAATAACAGAATCTTGGCAAGAAGCATTGCTATGTACAGTCAGAGAAAGAAAATTCAATACCTTTTCCAATTTCACCATGTTCAAAGGCCAGAAAAGGTATCCAAGGGCATTTAGAACAATGATTGCATCAAATATACACATGAGCATTATCTTGAAGATTATACACAAGTAGTGTATGCCTCATGGTAAAAGTACATACAACACATTAGCTGGTGTAAATAGCAACCAGTAGCAGTGATGACTTACTGAGACTGCAAAGAGGGTAGCATACAAAGCACTGAGGTATTATCGACCCAGTAAATTGGCATTGCAGAACAAGCAGCTTGTGAGTGGAACATTCATCTAAAACACCAAAATATAATATTATCTAAGGCCATCGATCAATCCCTCCAACTCCCTTCTCCCAAACCTTCTTCCTTCTGTTTGAGCTTCCTTACACCTAGCTGCAAGATAATAGATCAGCCAAGCAACCATAAAGAAAACCTCTGCAGTTGACTGAAAAACTGCAGCCAAAACCCTCCCGACAATCCGGGACAAAATATATCTCACAGCTGATCCACAAAGTATAGATTCGATGCATTTCAATTGCACAGCCTGATGAAACATTGTTGACATCAGATAACAACCTTCCCTAACAATCTCCCTCCCAGTCCTCCTCGAGTCCACAATGGTAACCCATGCATCCACCGCAAAAATAAACCCCACAATCGTATCCAACAAAAACCAAGTAATCAAAAACCATGAGATCTCCTTCTCAAACCCTCTAACCCATGGAGACATAATCGAGAAAGGCATCAACTTCAACCTCACAAATAGCTTAAAAAACGAGTATTGATCCTCAACTTCACCAAAATACCACAACCCAACAAGCTGAGTCAGTGCATCTCGAACAGCCCATCTCATGAGAATAAACCCAGTAAGTCTCTTAAGCCCCATTCTAGACCCATCCCAAATACCAAAAATCGAAGAAACTCTCCCTAACAAATCGTTCACAACAACAACAAACACAACCCCTAAAATCCATGAATATATAACCGTAAACCCTAGAATCACCCACCCATAAGCAGCAGACAAGAAACTCACTAAATAGAAAAGCGCAGTCGCGTCGCGCCGTCCCAATTCCAATCCTTTTATAAAGAATTGCAAATCAACGACCCTCTCCAAATCCCTCCTCTTCTCCGACTCAATTTCCTCCCCATCACCATATTCGCTACCACCGGCCTTAAATTGAACGCCAGAACGCACAATCTCGGGCACATTGATACCGTTATCGGCGATAAGATCAGAAAACCCAAACCTAGGATCAAAGTTATTGAGAATCAGGGTACTACCGTTGGGCGGGAGCTTGCGGTGTAGAGAACGATCGGTGTCGTCGTCGCCGGAGAAGAAGTCGTCGTCTAGGGTTCCGACTCGGGTGACATGGAGGAAGGGGCGGCGTCGGCGGTGGTGGTGGTGGTGTTGGTGGTGCTGATGAGGGAAGCGTTGAGCGGCGGCGAGGCGGTGGTGGTGATCACGGTGACCGGCGAGATCGAGGCGGGACAGGAGGGACTTGAGGGAAGGGTCGCGGTCGACGAAGGAGGTTAGGAGATGGGTCCCATTTTCGACCAGAACGCGGAAGGAGAAAAGCAGCAGAGAGAGGAAGAAAAAGGTGAGGCGGCCGGCGGCGAACGTGGCGGTGGCTTGCTTGATCAGCGCAACGGTGGTGGTGGTGGTTCTCAGATCGCCGACGCCGACGCCGGGCCTCGTCTGGTCGCTCATCTCGCCCCAAAATCCAAATATAGCAGTAAGTCGGTATCGGTGAAAACGACTAACGAACAAAATGAGGTTCTTTAGAAATGGATATTGTCCTTGAAGACTCCGGGTGCGCAGAGAAAGAACAAATTGGAGTTGAATAAAATGATGTAGAGCGAGAGGGTATTGGTAATGAGGAGGAGAGGAGAAAATGGTTGAAGCGCGTGCAGATTACGCGCCGCATTGATTATCCAATCCCTGCTGTTTTCATTGGATAGAAGTTGATCACTTTTTTATAATAATAATAATAAAATGGCCCCAAAGGCCCAAATCTCATAGCTGAAGTCCAACAGGTTGGTCATTTATGGCACTGTTTGTAGTCTTCGGAAGGTTGATGACGATGTTACAATACTATTCATAAGCAACTTGCAAGTGAGCAACATGGACAGGCATGTAATGTAATGTGAACGCAAAGCCAAAGCTGTCTCATAAAATTCCAGCGAGAAATTTCCAAGGTAGAATCTGAGGCAGTTGTTTGTTTGAAAGTGGGTGGTTCGCTAGTAATCCATTTGTGCTTATGTCAAGTTAATGCTACCATTAATTCCATTGACAGTGACTAGGAGAAGAAGAAGGCCAAACGTACTTTGGACTTGGAAATTCCTGATTCCTGAATTCAACTTGGGTTTGGTCGTAGGAAACACAAGATCGTTCCCGCAGCTTCAGAATATTAATATAAATAAAGCTCTTTTCTCACCTACAGTGATCAAATGCTAAAGGATTTGCTAGCTAATTGTACTACAAAGGAAGCATGTTCAATCCAATTCCAGCTACTCGTGGCATTCCCAGGAAAACAAAAACGGACTCATTATTTTTCTTCACCATTCAACAGGTAAAGAAAGTCGGATAGCAGATTGTTACAACTCGAAGGACTCTTTATATAACAGAGTCCCAGTACACGAAATGAAAAATAAGAACAATGATAAGATTGAATAACATATTATTTGGATTTTTTGAAAAAAAAAAAGGATGTGGTTCAATGAAAATCTGGCTTCTCTGGGTATGTGCAGCCAGATCTTTGGATAATAACATTCGCAGCATAACAACCCGCTCTTACGCATTCTTCAATGGGCTTCTGCTGCACCAACTTTGAAAGAAATCCTCCAACAAAAGCATCCCCTACAGACATATCATAGCTTTAAATGTTGGCTCAAGGCAAGCTATTATCTACATAAATGAATAATTACTCAAAAGATTTCATATAACTTCCAAGATGGGAGTATAGGTAACATTTGCTAAGTGGGTTAGAACTAGCAGAGTTTTGTTCTAGTGAACTCACTGCAAAAGGATTTTCTAAAGTACAGTGCATTGGGAGGTAGACTATCATGGCAAGTAGGGTATTAAGGTGTTGGACAATGATGAAAATCAGGAAAATGGGTGATACCCATTTAGTGGATTCAATGGGATACCAGATCGAGCCTACATATTCTGAAACAGAAAGAAGAATACCTGCTCCATTTGTGTCGACAAGCTTCTCTTTAGGTAACAATACTACGGGAAACGTCTTCACTTTCCCATCCTCAGCAACAATGACAGGATCTGCACCCTGGGTGATAACAGTAATCCTCTTGTATGTCCCAGATGCTTTGGGCCACTGGGAAATCTTTAGTGCTATTTCTTCCACATTGTCAGTCTGACCATTGCACATATATCATCAGAGTTAACATAAATATATGAACTTGGAAACTAAGTAGCACGCAAAGATTACCTCCCAACCATGAACTTTTGAGAAGGTTTTAGCTTCTGTCTCATTACCAAAGACATAGTCCATATACCTGAGATAAAAAATAAGTATGACATCCCTCATCATGGTTATATGGCCTAATTGAGAGTTAAATCATCAAGAAATAATGAGGAAAGAGGGAGCTCACGGTAGAAATTTCTCCTGTGCATCCTTGAAGAACTCACAAATAAATGGAGCAGAAAGGTTCATCATGAATACCTGCAGGTATTAAGATTATGATACATATAACTACGTTAATAGTGCCAAATATTTAAAAAAAAAAGTTGATTCCAAATTGCATCACATGATGTACCTTGTTCTTTGCAGCAGCATGTTCAGCAACAAGCTGTATGGAGTCTGGAGATACTGTGAGAAAGAATCCAGCAATATAGAAGTAATTGGCTTTCTCAACTGCCCAAGATTGATTTCACAAGTAAGTTCAACTCTCAAGAAATATTTAAAAGGTCAGAGAGAATGATGTTGAAGAATATAGCATACCCAATGCCCAGTTTTCTGGACGCTTCAGATGCTCAGATTTATAGCAATTTGCAGCCGACAGATTAGCAATGAGTGACCTAAAAATTAGATAAAAAATGTCCTTTCAATGTGCAAACTGCAAAAGAGGAGTTGTACCCTTGACGGAGAATTAATGGTGGTCTGAAACAAAGTTCAAGACAGACTGACCTCTCACCACCTACGACACAAACAGCACAAGTTCCTGTTGGTGTAGACTCATCCTCGTAGTAGTGGACCTGAATTATTGTAATGTTCACGCCTTTTTGGTACATAAAATCGAAAACTAACTGTATAGTTAACTATTCTAAAAGGCGAAACACTAAATAATTTTAACAATCTGAATTAACGGAAACGCAAGTAAGGAACCACCTACATTGACACCAGCAAGCTTACTGTTCTTCTTCATTTCCTCTCCAAACTGATCCTTTCCTATGCATCCAATGTAACTCGTTCCACCAGGAACTTGAAGCATCCACTATTATGGGCAAAGAAAAATTAGTTATATTGTTCTAAATTTAAACAACAAATTCCTCTCTAGAGAATGATATCCCATTTATCAGTCTACCTGGGCTACACGGATAGAATTTTGAGTAGCACCTGTAGTTAAAAGATAAAAGAGAACCCATGACTAACTGGCATATGCAAGCAGAAAACATAGAGAAGACGATTTTTCTCCAGAAAGAAATTGTTTTAGGTTAGATTCATACCTCCAGCAGTGTAATCAACACTGTACTTGGAAGCCATTTCCTCGTACCTGAGTAACAGTCAATGAAAAGATTCGGAAATGTATCAGCTCAAAAGTTATAAACTTTTGAAGCAGAAGTTGCATTTACAAAGAAAACGAGTTCATATAAAGTTTGCATGAATATCGATGCTAGACTGGCATATAAGTAGACAACAAAAACTTTGAAACCGTACATGAAGTGTTTCAAAAAAATTCTGAGTCCCTCAGCGGCCATTAACCTTAAAGGTTCGTTGTTTCCTATTTGTCACATAAGAAACTAGGATTGCCAATGGAGAATGCCTAGGTAGTCACAACTAGATCTGGAGAAACAAATTCGACAGCAATATCCAACACTAAGAGTAGAAAATTCAAGTTTTGATATATGCTTAAATTTTCACCAAAAGATTGAAGCTTGAAACATCTAATTAATTAAGAGCATCCATAGTTCCAATGAAACATAACAAAACTCGCAACATCATACTTAAATAAGTAAAAGTCATGGCAAGATCCAGTATTTCCGAAAGAAAAGACGTATACACATGCTAAGAACGAGTATAATTAACAGTTACATAGGGCTAAGTACACTAAGCGCTTACATGGGTAGATGCTTTTCTTCTGCAAGGATCGCATTGTTCAATGCGACGCCATACCTGTTACGCCAAAAAGCAACCATTTCAAGTTTCCAATAAATAAATCAAAATGTTTCCCAATACAAATCTCATTCAGAAATGAGCACACAATAAATCCAAAGTAGAAATCATAACATGGCAATAGATCCACGATTAAACTAGACATGAGCGCCCATTTTCAACTCCTAAACTAGACTAACAATTGTTTCAGCAAAGATGCATACTTTTGCAGGAATTCCTCGTCCACAACAGCAGAGATATCGAGCAGTGGATTGCCCATACCCATGAGGATTCCATCGGAGGCCATTTAGTGGGTTGGCTTAGAATAATGAGAAACAAAGCAAAGTTGGAGGAACTAGTAGTTGTGCTGGTGCGGGGGGCGAGATGAGATCTAAAATACAAGGGAAATCCAGTGTTTATTGGAGTATGAACGGTGACGTGGTGGTGGGTCTCAATCTTACCAACCCAATTGACCACAAAAAAAAAGGTGGGTTGGTGTATGAAATGGCACTGCTGCTTTTTACTTTTTCTTATTGTCCCGTTTCCTGTTATATGCAAGTTGTATTTTTTGCTGGGGTTGGTGGAAGTAGGTATGGGCTTTTAGTATTTTGACATTTTCTTCTATAGATTAAGAATAGCAATTAGAGTAATTTATTAAATTTTAAAAATAAATACTACTAACGTTAATATATTGTATTAAAATTAAATCATTTTTACTTATAAATTTAAGAGAAAAAAATAAAATAATATTAATTTAGCATAATATATCAATAAACTCAAACCTTTTAGGCTTGCCCAAAATGTCAACCTTAATTTCATCCTTAGCATTCTATCTACTTGCATAACATTTTCATAATAGTTTCATCTTAGCCTATATTTGTATTGAACTTAAGATTTTTAATAAAATAGAATAATTTATAATGAAATAGAATATAAACAGATATAATATTAAAAAAGTGTTGTTTAAGAGGGATGAAGAGGTTGATAATATTATATATTGATATGTTATTTATCATTTTACATTTCGTCATAAACTCCCAATTTGAAGATAGCTTATTTTTACTGTTTAAGATAAAATAAGATATTATGTAAAACTCTTCCTATTCTATCATATTCTATTCCATTTCATCATAAACTCTCCTCCTAAAAGATAGAATAATATTAGTTCCATTCCATTTTATTAATAACTACCCAATCAAACATACCCTTTAAAAGAATGTCTAAAGTAAATCTGACAAAACATAACAAAAGGATGAAGTCACATGGAAAGTGCAGGAAAGCAAGGTAATAAGGATGAAGGCAACAGCCCTTTATTTCCAGTTTGAACAGCCACTCGGTAGAAAAATAATAATAATAATAAATTAGCCTTTCAAGAAATGCCAATTATTTCATCCCGAGAAAGCTCGTTAATTTCTCTCCACATGCTCTTGTTTGTGGATGAGCAATTCAATGATATACTCTATATAACAAGGGATTGTGATCTTGAAATAACTTAAAAACTGACCCAAGCAAGGCACTGAATCCGCATCAACACAAACTATTTTCATTGAACTGAATGCAAAATTAAACTCAGCAATATTCAAAGATGATCACAGATTGCCTTTGTAAAATCTGTCGTTGATGCAGAACCGCCAAGGTCAGCAGTTCGGTATTTTCCCTCAGCTATTGTTTTGAGTATAGCGTTCTGGATCTGATCTGCTTTTTCGTGGAGCTCTAAATGTCGTAACATTGTCACAGAACTTAATAGTAAAGCAGTTGGATTCGCCAAATTCTGCATACATTTAACCTTATAAGTTAGAGAAGCAAGTAAATTATTGGTAAATGAAGAGTACAAGAAGCATAGAATTTGATCAGGGATTAATTCCAAAAAGAGCCACACACTTCGTAATGAAAAAGAAAACAGTTTGAGAAAGCATTTTTATCCTCCAATAGCAGCAGAACCTCCGAAGAGGTTGGTCCTAAATAACTAATCAAGAAAATCACCAAGAATACTACATGATACTGAACATATACAAATAAAATTAAGCACGAAATATCATTATAAAGAGCAAATCAAGAATCACGCATTGTGATACCTACCACAAGCAAATAACGGATATAACGTCTCAGATGATGCAAATATTCAGTAAGAAACACAATTGTTTGCAACATTACTTAGGACACTCCAATTAGAAAAGTTCAAGGAAATAAACATCTTTCAAGAAGCTCCTATGATCACAAATGCCTTAGACAACCCCATAACTATGTGCTCGTGCAAAGTCTGTCTTTCAGCAAAAAGTATGAAACCTCCCGCCAAGTTCAGGCTACCAATAATTTTATAAACTTATAATACACCAAGACTAATAGTTTTGTCAAATCAGATGCAAGAAAAGTCAAGGAAAATTTTCATCTTGAGTACCACTCAGCATAATTACAGAACGAGTACATTGACAATTGCAACTAATGCAGAAACTGTAGGTAAAATAAATAAGTAAATCAGCTGTGCAGGCTAACCTTCCCAGCAATATCAGGAGCTGACCCATGTACTGCTTCAGCAAGAGCAATACCTCCCTCACCAATATTGCAGCTGCATAGGAAGTCAAATGATGTTGGATAAACTAGATGTGACTAAAACTGAAAGGAAAAAAAGATCCTTAGTACCTTGGTGTTAAGCCCAGGCCACCAACCAATCCTGCACAAAGGTCACTAATTATATCACCATAGAGGTTGGGCATCACTAATACATCGAAAAGTGCTGGATTCTTCACAAGCTGTACATACATAAATAAAATAATCAGAGAAATTCCTTGGCTTTGTCATCAATACACAAGCAGTTTGACAAACAGGAAGGAAAACTTCACCGGTTTTCTTTTAGTGGAGAGAAAGAAGAAATCAATTCCTCATCCACTCTAAAGTTTAAAATATCCAAAATGGAAAACTTCATTGGTTTTCTTTTAGTGGAGAGAACGAAGAAATCAATTCCTCATCCAGTCTAAGTTCAAAATATCCAAAAAGGTAAACTTCGTTGGTTTTCTTTCTTAGTGGAGAGAAGACAGAAGAAATCATTTCCTCATCCAGTCTAAGTTTAAAGATATGCAAAAAGGAAAATTACTGTACCATCATACAGCAATTGTCGATAACAACTTCCTCATACACAATCTCCGGATACTTCTCAGCAACCTCACGACAGCTCTGCAAAAAAAAAAAAAAAACCCAAACTTAATTTGCAAATAAATGGTTAAAATCATGGGATTTGCAACAGACTAAAATTTTCAAATACCATACCTTTAGAAAAAGGCCATCAGTTTTCTGCATAATGTTAGCCTTGTGTATGGCAGACACTCTCTCACGTCCATGGGCCTTTGCATAATGGAATGCATATTCAGCAACCCTTAAACTTGCCTGACGAGTAATGATTTTTAGACTTTCAACCACACCTCTGACCACCTAAAACCAAAGAATACATACTGTGTTTATTCAATATATTGTTTGTTTGCTTAGGTTAATTCAACAACAAAAGCAACTTACTTGGTGTTCAAGTCCACTGTATTCCCCTTCAGTATTCTCACGAATGGTAATAAGATTAACATCGTCATACCGTGTTTTGTAACCAGGAAGGCTGTAGCAAGGTCTTACATTGGCATACAAATTAAGTTCCTTTCTAAGAGTAAGGTTCAAAGAGCGATGGCCTTTCCCAATTGGTGTAGCCATCGGTCCTTTCAAACCTACCCTATTCCGTCGCACAGATTCCAAACTTTCCCATGTTAGGAAACTCTGGGTTCTAGGATCTATTTGATCCCCAACATAGTGCTCTTCCCATTCAATTGGCACCTCAGCAGCTTGAAATATCTGCAATGATGGAAACTAGGACATTTAGACAAAAAATGAACCAAGAACAGAAATACATAAATTAAGCTACAATCATAATTCATAAGTAATAACAAAAAATACTAGATATGACAACTTCAGACCAATGTTTTTCCATTTATAATAAGTTAAATGATATATCCCACAGGAACAAGAACACACATAATGTGTGTTTTCACTGGCATTTCAACAGAATTTCCATTCATTAGTCCTAGTTATACACAGAAACCATAAGTACTAAATGCAAAATAATTGCTGAGGAGTACATATATCTTTCTCTACTTCAAAAGCCGAAACTATTTGAGTAGCCAAACCCATTCATGAAGGATATCTCCCCCGTTAAGATGACAACACCATCATCAAAGAAGTATATTAACGTAACCTTTCTGAGGTCTATAACAGGAAACCTCTTTTTGTGCTTATAGGACCTTGCACCACGAAAGTTGAATATGGACGCTACTTCAAGTTTATGGGACAAACGCCACACTGGGCCTGCATTGCAAATCGATTGTCAGGCGTCCTCTTTAACGCTCTAAATCTATGACACCGCGTTCTCAACATACTCTAATTTGCATCGTACTCAGGAATACCACCAAAACGCAAAATATTTCGCTCCTAACTACTCCCTGAAAATTGTTCAGCCCACCGCAACACCAGTGCTTTATTTCACTAAATGCACCATTTTTTCCGCCAAAAGACTAAATCTTGCTACAGAAGCCATCAAAAAGCAACAAGATCACTACAATTCGAATCAACAAGACAAAAACTCTCACAAACCAGAGCTCAATTCTCCGAATAAAAACAAACTAAATACAAAGAAAAGGGACCAAAACTCCATCCAACCAACTAAAATACGAAATCATCAAGTGATAACGACCTGCTTGACGGAGTCCGCGATCTCGGGGCCGATGCCATCTCCCGGGAAGAGAGTGGCGGTAATCGTAGCCGGGGAAGAAGAGAAAGCCCTAGCAACAACAGAGGTGAGCAACGACTGGTCCTTTGTCTTTGAGGAGAGGATCTGTGTATTGCTGCTCCGAAAAGCGCGTCTCAAGAGTTGAGAAGCCATTGGCGTTGCACTGATTGATCGAACAATCGCTGTTGTTTGTCCAAGCGCTCTTCTTTTTCTCTGCTATCGTTTAGCGTTTTTGTTACTATCATTATTATTAATTATTATTATTCAAATGCGAGATGAAAAGAAAAGTAAGCATCAAACATATTCCTACGGTTGACTTTTTCTTGGCTGCCTTTTAATTTTTCATATTATTGAAACTTTTCTTTTTTTAATATAATAAATTATAAAAATATGAATTCAAAATCATTATAATAAACCTTAATATAAATAAATACAAATAAAAACATATCAAGCTCGACCTAGGGATGGCAATGGGCCATACTAAGCCCTCGCTTGATCTCTGCAATCTGCCCCTCCATTCTCGAGTAGGGGTGCGCCCTCACCAGGCCAAGTACGGCCCGTGCTTGAGCTCGACTTGGCTATAGGAGGGCTAGACTAGCTCCGCCTACTTATTATTTTTTAAAAAAAAATTAAAAATAAAGTTTTTTGTCATTGTTCGTTCGGCCTCGAATCCAAATCTAACTGGTTGACTTCGGCTCGAGTTAGGTTGAGCCCGACCCAATTGCCAAGCCTAGTCGGGTCAGGTTTTATTGAGCTTTTGTTTAACATTGGAGAAAGAGTAGATAGGCTGATTGGATTTGGGCTTCAGTCCTTGTAGTTGATTACCAGTTTGGTTTTTAGGGATCCACGTAACTCTTTAATCTCTTTGGAAGGTTAAAAGGAAATGAGATAAAAAAAATTTCAAAAAAATTTTAACTTTTTTATGCTAATTTTTTATTTTATAATCAAATTCTAAAAAAAATTCAAATATAATTTAAAAGCAAAAAATATTTATTTAAAATAGTATAATCCAAAAGATTCCTAATTTCATCTTTTCACTTATGTCATTTTATCTATAAAAAAAGATATATTTCACATTATTAAACTATATTTTTATAATTGAAATTTAACTGATAAAACTATATAAACAGTTAA
>JANIPM010000005.1:72270335-72287921 GCA_027478405.1 Erythroxylum cassinoides
CTATTATGTAGGAGTAGGGCTGTGTACTATCAGACGTCCTCAGACCCCGCTTCATTGCTGAACTTTGGATTGGATGTGATGATGATGACGGCGACATTATAATAACATTATACATAAAATTACTTGCAAATGAAGAGTATCAATCACCAACTCACCAAAGCATCTAAAGAGGTGATTCAATTGATAGAACAATTATGACTTTCTCGGTCATTTAGTGAATCAAAAGTAATGTTTCAAAATTGGACAATATGGGAAATTGGTAAGATATAAAATTTAAGGTTTAAATGATCCGGTCGGTATTAAATCATTATATAATCGGCTAAAGATTGAATAAAGTTAAAGAATTTAAAATATGATTAAAAGATATTGTCTCTATTTATCGAAAAATTTGAAGTTTAATTGAAAAAATATGTTGTTAAATAAAAATTAATTAACTAATTTTAGTTTATAAGAATTTATTAATTAAAAAATTAACAAATTAATTAATAAATTAATCAGTTTTTAATAACAAGAATTATTAAAGTAAAATTAAAAATCGAACTGAAAAATTGAACGGATCAAAATTTTTACGATTAAATTAGTTAGATCAATTGATTTTTTTTAATCATGAATTAAAAGAATAGTTAGCCTAAAGTGGATATACATTATAACTTATGGCTTATAAGTGTCAATTAAATTTAGTCCGCCACATAATATGATCACACACATAAGATCTCACAAAAGTCATAACCAGCCACTAACTTCTTCCCACATGCCACGAGATGTTCCAAAATCGTTAGATGTAACGAAAAAGCTCCAATTGTCTTGGACACGTGGAGAGTTACAAACTGCCCACTGTCTTATCAGTTACTTGCCGCGCTTCATGCGTTAGGCTTCCGATTTCATTTTCTTTGCACGTACGTAGATTCTCTGTCCCTTTTATGTTACAACTTACATAAAACTTCCTGTTAATTCTCCTTTGTCATTCATGAATTCGCTCGTTTTTTGTCTTGTTTTTTCTTTTTTAATCGTTGTGGTGTAATGTACTACTGTTCTTCCTTTCTCCTTTTCATTTGATCGACCAGACCTACTTACAGTGACGGAGCCACTTACATTTTCTTGCCCCGTGTTTGGATTGATAGAAAATGGGGTTTCAAAGTAGCTTATTAGGAATCATTGGATTCGGGATTGGAATCCCAATTGGCCTTTTATTAGGTTTCTTTATTTTCCTTTACTCTGAGCCTCAGGATGTTAAGGTAACACTTCCTATCAACCCTTTTTAAGATTTCCTATCAACTTTCTGCAACTGTTCTATACATTTATACGTAAAGCCATCTTCTTTTGGTTCAGGGAATTTACTGCAAGCTACATTTAGGTTTTTGAATAATCTGTTCTGTTTTGATGGGGAAGAATTCCTTTCCCAGCTCGTCTAATTAAGCTTGTATATATGTAGGAACCTGTAATCAAGCCACTTCAGGAGTTGGATACAAGCAGGCTGTTTGAATTTTTTCCAGAGATTCCCATGTGGGTGAAGCATCCTGACTATGACAGGGTGAGTTCTGTTGCTTTTCTTGTTGAATAACTTCTCTTGATTATGATCTTACATTAGCTTTTACCATTGCTGATTCTTTCAATATGATTCTCAGATTGACTGGTTGAATAAGTATGTGTGCTTTATGTGGCCCTACCTTGACAGGGTAAATTGAAATATCTTTAATTAGTGTTCATATCCCAGTTAGTATCTGCATTATCTTTGAAATATGTGCCTACAGGCTATATCTGGTATGATAAGAAGCATGACAGCTCCTATTTTTGCGGAGTATAGCAGCAAGTTTCTTATCAAGTCTATAGATTTTAAGAGCTTGACCCTTGGAACTCTTCCCCCTATTCTGCACGGTGAGTATCAGGTATTGTTGATGTTATTTGCGCTTGCAGAGGTCCTTTGAACTGTAACTATACTTTTTGGCTTGGTGATCTTGATTCTATCAAACTTGCGAGTTTTTAAGGAAACAATTAAAATCTAGCTTTGTTTTCAATAGAAAAGTAGCTCTGCTGTAGGCTGTATTGCATTCTACCAAGTGATCATCATCCTCGTAAAGGTACCTGTCTATCATGAAGATTATTGTTTTCTTATGGCTTTTTATTCTTGGAACTGGCTGCAGGCATCAAAGTGCATGAAAGTAATGAAGAAGAGTTGGTTTTTGAGACTGCTGTTAGATGGGCTGGAAATCCTAACATAACCCTGGTGTTGAATTTCTTTTCCGTGCCCCTCACGGTTCAGGTCAAAAGAGATTTCAAATACACAGTACCTACAACCTTAGTTTTCTTGTTTCTGATTCAAAAGCTTTCAGCTTTTTCCAGGATATTGATCAAGTGTTTGTTGTTCTTCCCAGTTGTTGGACGTCCAAGTGTCAGCAGTCCTACGGACAACCTTAAAACCTCTAGTACCGACATTTCCTTGCTTTTCCAACATCTTAGTTTCATTGCTAGAGAAGGTAAATGGTGCCAAGTGCTGGAATTGCCAGCTCATTTAGAAAGTTTGCTTATGGGTCAACAAAATGACAGAGCTACATATCTGATTGTAGCCACATGTCGACTTCGGAATGAAATTGCTTGGAGCTGATGTTATGGCAATTCCAGGGTTGTATCAATTTGTTCAGGTACTCAGGTAGTTTCCAAATTATGATTGGATGCTCATAACTTGCAGGTTGGACTTTCTTTGTTTATGCTGCTGTTGGAAAACTGTGCTAATCGAAATTGTTTAAATTATCTTGAGATGGTTGACCTTTGGAAGGTGATGGCCTAAAATATTAACATAATCATGACCCATAAAGCTGGTGCTTGGACAATATCTGCAGTTACCTTGTGTACACACGTCATAAAGGATTCTGTTTGTGCCAGTTAACTTGATTCTTCCAACATCATGGAGAACAATCTCAAAATTTAATTCATTCCACTTCTCTTCTTGCTATGTTCAACATATAATATCTCACACCAGCAGAGTAGAACTTGCTTTGGGCAGATTCTCATGGAGAGTATTGCGGATTGAAAATTCTGGGAAGTGTTACTGCCAAGGATTTCAGAATTTAATCCTAAAAGACAGCTAAAGAAGATGTAAATCTTAAAGTGCAGTTGTCAATAATATGGCCCTGCCATGCTCACATCTCAACCTCCAAGAACTAAGCTGCTAAACAAGAACTTTGAAAACCAAAACTAGTCAGGGTGGTCATGAATATAATTGTTTCTTCTTACATATTGGAGATATGTATGAAAATGCAGAGTCTTCGTTAAATGATTCCTTAATTTACTGCTACCAGGAGCTGATACGAAAGCAAATTGCTAGCCTCTATCTGTGGCCACAAACACTTAGCATACAAATCCTCGACGACTCAGCGTAAGTTCTTCAGTAATGCAACCTTAACAACCATGATTTTCTTTTGCTGTCAGACTAGAAAAACTCTACTCGCAGTGAAAATTTGGAAAAGTTGTTTGCTTCTGCAATTAATCGTGGAACTGTTTGGTTAAGAGATAATGGAAAAGAGTAAAAACACCATGAGATATTTCAAGTGAACTTTGTCATCAATCATTCAGAGAGATTATCAATGATGATTGTTGAATCTTATGTTCCAATTTTCGATAAACAGAGGAGCTGTAAATAAGCCTGTAGGCATTCTACATGTGAAAGTTGTAAGAGCACTAAATCTCTTAAAGATGGACCTTTTTGGAAGCTCTGATCCTTATGTTAAAGTCAGCCTAAGCGGTGAAAGATTTCCAGGAAAGAAGACTTCTATCAAGATGAAAAGCCTTAATCCACAGTGGAATGAAGACTTTAAGTTCACTGTCAAAGACCCTGACTCTCAAGTTCTTCGGCTACAGGTTTATGATTGGGAAAAGGTAACATATACCTTTTTTTTTTTTTTTCTTAGTTCTATACTCCATAAGATGATTCCTTTTTGTTGTTTAGCTTGGAGTACAGCAAACATAAAGCAAACAAGAGTGTCAGATTTGTTCACCTTTCTGTGAATCCAAGTTGTCTGAGAACTCTGTAATTCTGTTGGTTGCAGTTTGGGACCCATGACAAGTTGGGAATGCAAGTAGTTCCATTGAAAAAGCTTACATCTCATGAGACTAAAGCATTTACACTTGTTTTGGCCAAGAACGAAAACCCCAATGACCCAGAGAACAAAAAATCAAGAGGAAAGCTTATGATAGAATTAACTTTCAAACCTTTCAGGGAAGAAGGTGAAAGGTTTAGTGGACTTTTAGATTGTAGTGACCACACGCAAAGTGAGAGTAGAAGCTTATCTGGAGACTTATCCTTGAACAAAGGTGGTTTACTTGTAGTCACAGTTCAGGGTGCTGAAAAAGTTGAGGGAAAGCATCATAACAATCCCTATGCAGTGATTATGTTCAGAGGAGATCTGAAGCAAACCAAGGTAATTGAGTTGGCGCCCGAATTTTAAGAAAGAAAACAACTATGTTTCCTTAAACTTCATGTTCCAATGATGCTTTGAGCTGCAATTTAGAAAACATTTTTTAAACTGCCAATCCATTTAAGTTTGTCGTGGATTGTAGATAAACAAGAAAACACGAGACCCCATTTGGAATGAGGAATTCCAGTTTGTCTTAGAAGAGGCTCCATTGAAGGAGAAGATAAACATTGAAGTAATGAGCAAGCGTAGAGGTTTCAGTTTCGGTTTCAGACGCAAGGTTCATGGCAGTAACCAACTAACCATTACTAGTTGTAGTTCTCCTACTACTCTCTCTACTGTTTTGTGTTTCTAAGGTTTGTTCTGGTACAGGAAACACTGGGACATGTGGATATCAACCTTGAAGATGTTGTGCACAATGGCCGAATCAACCAGAAGTACCATTTAATCAACTCCAGAAATGGACTTATATCTGTCGATATTCGGTGGAGGGTGATTTAACAGTTACTACCAACCTGTACATTTCCTCCATTAATGTGAGATTAAAGGCCCAATGATACTAAAATCAAGTCAAATGATCGTGATTGGTTCCTATAGCAAGAAAATTGCAATTTTCTTTTGGTCCATAAAACTTACAAGACTTCTCAAGGTAACTTCTTGAGGAATCTCTAATATTTATAATCTTAAATTCATTTTTTTAATTTCTTAAAACTTGACTATAATACATAACTTTTCTACTAATTAAAGATAAGGTTACATATTATTAGACCTCTTCAGATTCTACGGTCCAACAAGATTCATATTAGGTGTTGTTGTTATTGTTAAACTGGAAGATGTTAATATAAATTTATAATCATTCCTCATTTAATTTCTAATTAATTATTTAAGAATATATGATCAATAAAATATCTTATATTTTTAAAATTTTATTTGAAAAGCACTTAAATAAAAACAATTCAAATTTGCCTTTATATATTAAGAAAAAAATTGTGGAACACTATTTTAAATTTATAGTAAAATTTACATAAAATGTAGTTTAAATAAAAAATATGTATATAAATTTTGGTTTTAGTACGATACAATATTGATACTGGTTAATATTAGATCCTATTTTTAAATAATTTCTTAAAAATAAAAATAATATCTTCATTTTATATAATTAAAACTTAATCCTTATTATAAAATATACTTTTATTATAAATTAACATTCTTATTATCAATTTTAGTATTCAATAATTACTATTTACCTACCAAAGATCATTTTTAGATTTATTTTTCTTTGCAAAAGTATATGATCATTTATTAATTGGATTTTTCGATTTTTTTTCATAAAGATACTTCACACTGAATCTTTTTAGCTAAAATTTCCAACTTATCAAGCAAATCAAGAAAACCCAATTAAAGGTGATAAAAGTATATTTATACTTTAATACATCGATCATTAATTACTTAAAAGTTAAAACAATAATTATATTTCCATAAAAATTAATTAAAGATATCAACAAGGGTGTTAACAAATTAACTCTAAGAGGCAAATTGAGCTTCTATAATAGATCATACATCTGACCTACATCAATTAGATTACCATGAAAGTAAAGTAAAATGAAAGTAAAGTAGAATTAGTGAAACTGCTAAGTTCTTGAAGTAGAATTAGTGAAACTGCTAAGTTCTTGAAGTACATTACCACCATCTTGTTCATTCTTTCATGTGTTATTTCCAAACGTCCACATTGTCCTCAATCTAGGTATGAGAAAATGCTTGGCCTAATATGACATGTCTAGCCAAATCGGTCCGATCTGAGTTAACTTGAAGTCAACAAACTCAGTATAAGTTAATTGGGTATCATGTTGAGCTTGACTTTTAAAAAAAGGACTTCAGGTAGGGCTCAAACTCAGACTTCTAGGTCCGAGCTGAGTCGAAGCCTAATTATATATGGTTAGAAGACCCAAAATTCCTTTTATCTTCACTTATTGCATGTATCCCCTTCTTCTCTATATCGTTGTTTTCACTTTTAACAACCTCCAAACTTGTTTCTTATATTCCTCTTCACCTTTATTTTATCGTTTGCAACTATTTCAATCTTGTTTCTTTTGTTATTATTTAACAATGTAAGCTCTTTACTAATGCATGCCATTCTTTCTCCTAAATCTTTTCCCTTCTTATATGTCATTTCATTTTTTGAGTTGGGGAGCTAAAATAGCTTTATGATTTGTGTGTTGTTTCTATATGTGTGTGACATGAAGAAATAATAAAACAAAATTAATGTATTTGGCTTTAGAATGATGTATTGATTTTGATTTGATTTAATGGGTGAGTAAGAGTAGAATCTTAAAGCAGATTTTATATGGTGTTTAACTGTTTGGGGCAAAAATCTGGGTCAAGAAAGAAAGAAAGTGAGATTGAACTGAACACTTGGATCGGGTCAAGTTAGATTACATTAGTGAGAGTTAGGCATGTTCAGGATTTGGACTTATTTTGGGCCACCTAAAACTTGATTGTGCTCTGGCTCAGGTCACATAAGCTAGACACGACTTGGCTCAACCTATTCTCATTCCTAACTTAATCTCATCATAATCCTAGACATTGACATCTTAAGATTTATTCTGACCTTATCCACTACCACCTCATATGATGAGGAGTTCAAAAGGAAAAATGCAAACTTTGTCACCATCAACGACATAAACACCCCTATCCACGTATGCCAAATACATCCCTTCATAAGGTTTTATAACTCAAACTTAAAAGGAAGTAAGAGAAAATTAAATTATAGTGAACATGAAATATGAGAAAGTTTAAGTAGGAAATTTTCACCACCTCACACAATGACAAGTTTAAAAGGAAAAATGCAAACTTTGTGACTATTAATTATGTAAACACCTCCATCCACACATGTCAAATACAACCCTTCACAAGGTTTTATAACTTGATCTTAAGAAGAAGCAAGAGAAATCAAATTACAACGAACATGAAACATGAAAAAAGTTTAAAGTAGGACATTTTTAAAAACATGGAAAAATCCACCCAATGGCAATTAAACGAGCAAGTTTTGACCACCTATTGTTCGTTCTTAAGCATTGAGAGGTTAGGTTTTAGGGAGTTTAGCCATTATTTTCAATAATTCATATTTGTCTCAAAATTAACCTATAATTCGAACTTTGGATGCCTTCCTCTTTGTTCCATTTTCTTAAATAGGTTCATTTCCTTTGTTTTGTAATACATTTAAAACATTGCTCTACTGATAAAACATCTGTATTTGACTATGAATAAAATAAATAAGATTAACTTTTTATAACATACATTTTAATTATTTCTTCAATATGAAATAAGGAAGCTTACCATCATTTGGCTCATAACAAGCGCCTAGGTGTTGCATCTTTAATTTTCTAGAATTGTGTCTATCTTATTTACATTTCTTACGTATGACATGTCCTCTAGTCCAAGTTAAAATTTCACCAACTTCCTTTATTCATTTTTTCTTTAGCCTTCCAACTCTTTTCCTATATGCAAGAGGATTGATCTTTTATCCATGTTATTCCTTATGTATTGGTCAAAACTGTTCACCTAGGATTGAATTTATGCTCTTACAACAATACTTCATATATGCCTATTTGGTGTAATACTAATGTGTATGATCCTTAGGATTTCCTCTCTCCAAGATGATTACTAAAATGGCATGGCTAATAGGCACCCTAATTGGTTCCCATTTTCCACGTGAACAATCATTCATTTTAAGGTTCACTATATGATAGTCATGCATACAGTGCCCAATTTCAAATTTTCCATCACCTATAAAGACTAGTTAAGTTATTAGCAACATTCGAGTAAGTAGGTATGAAATGTAACAAATGTTATTACCTATAGAATGATCCAAATGATTATTGGACTTCTTTATGTTTTTCTCTAACTTTGATATTATGTACTGGTAATTTGAATATTGTACTGTACTAGTCGTACTTGTCAAAAATTGGTATCGAAAAAAAGAGTACATATCGAACTTTAGTACTGGTCAGTACCAATTCTTTTGGTTAATACTAACCAATACCAACTGGTAACTAAAATACAAGTCAAATGTTGGTTATAATTATAATTTTTTTAAAATTAGGACTAAATTGAAAAATTAAAATTTCTCCTATATAAAATAATAATTACCTATATATAAAAAATATGACAAAATTGCCTACAATATATTTAATAAATAGTAAAGATAATATATCATATTTACGATGTATATACTTTATAGTGCATATATGTGAGAGTTTATTATAATAAGTTTTGAAATATAAAAAGATAACATTCGAATTTAAATTCACTTATTATAAATACAATTTTGCTTTATATTATTCTTAATTTTATATTTATGTGAGAGTTAAATAATCTTTTTTCATCTTAATTTATGAGAAATATGTGAAAATAATATTAATAAAAATAGAAATATTTCTTATATCAAATTTATATTATTATGAATTTTTGAGATAGGATTTAAGTAAAGTAAAAAATTATATAACATAATATATTGAACTATTATTTTGTAGTTTTATAAAATTTAGAGACTAATTTGTGATTTTAAAAAATTATCTGAAATGGTACCTGATATTGACAAGTACTAGTATCGTATCGTACCAAAACCAAATTTTTTCGCTAAGTCTGGTACAATATTCATAACATGAGTTAGGAAATATCTTGTTATATGCAACCATTCATTGCTTCTTTTGATGAGATCTCTCTAATATAGCTCTTATCATCATTTAGAAGTGAATTAAGATTGGTTTGTCCCTCGCATTTCTCAAATACGTATTGAAACACTCTACTGTGTTATTTGATAATAAATCACTCTTGCATCTTCTATCAAATACATGTGTACACCATATCTTCTCAGGAATATTTGTAAACCAATAATGTGCATCCTTGTTTGTGCTCTCCATCCTTATGCGTGCCCTCTATCTTACTCATTTGCCTTTTGTAAACTTGTTAACAATATAAAGCTATACTCCACCTTTGGTGTTTATAAACAACAAATAGTTTACACTTGCTTTATATATTGGCAACAAATTCCTAAAGCAATAATTGTGATTGAAATGTGTGCATTTATGCTTAAACAATTCTTGTAGACCTTACATAACATGATTAAGATATGTTCAGTATGAAATCATATTACATATGAAAATAGCATTATAAATACTTGTTTTGTTTTCAACTCTTACTATAACCCAAACAAATCAAAAAATGTTATCATTTGGATCCCTTTCAATAACTATTGACAATTTCCTACTATATCTTGTCTTCAAATGACAGCCATCAATGTTTATTACTGGTTTACAAGCATTAATAAACTCAAATTTAACCTGTTCAAGATATATATAACATGAATTAAACACACCTTTAGGAGATCTAATGTACAACGAACTGCTCTTATATCATTCCATCAGAGTTAAGAAGTAGTCTCTTGACTTCTCACGTTATGGAAAGAAACAAAATACAAGGAATCTCCTTTAACTCTATATGCTTAGATTTATGAAATCTCTTTCTAATAATCTAAACTAGCACTGTTTAATCTTAAGATATGCCAATTAAGACTGTCCTTGATGTGTGTCAAATACCTTTTGACAATCTACTATAATTAACTTTTGTAATGTCAAATGATCTTCAACAAGAACGAGTGTCTTGGAATGTCTTGATCTAAAATATATTCCTATCTTGTGCAAGGCATATATGTATTCTTCATCCACATTTCTTTTTACATTCTATAGTAACTCTTAGCCTTTCATTATTTATATAAAAACATTTCAATCATGTATAAATCTTCACGTTCCTCAAAGATTTTCTAAATATGTCAATTGAATAAAAAATAATTTCCTGCTTTAAAATAACTGCCTCATCATCTAAACTTGAATAGCTATAGTGATGATATTTAGGCCTCTTCCTCTTCTCCTCATCTAAACTTCCTTCTTTACTACCAAAGTCACCATCATCAACTTCATTCTTATTATCCCCTCAAGTCAATATTTTGATCACCCATATATAACTCACTTATAGTAGGTAACTCTTCTTTTATAAAAAATTCTTATATATCTTCAAAAATTTTCTTCGCTTGATTGTCCTAAATTAATGATATCTATTGATTATCTTTGATTGTATAACATGTTAGCTGATTCATTTGATCAACTTTAGTGTCTACTGGAATAGTTGGATATGATGGTGCATTTATAGGTGGATATGTAGGCACATCTATAGGTGGATCTATAAGTGCTAAAATGGGTGGATATGTGGATTAACTAAGCCTACCTTCTTATCATCATCCTCAATCATTTGGAATATCTACTTTAGGGTCAATAAATTTACACAAATTGGGATACTTCTCCCGATTGATATAAATCTCTGTTGTCTTCATTTTCTTGCTTTAATTGCACCTATCAAGTTCCTCTCATCATTATCATTATGTAGTAGCCTCAAACTAATTTCAAACAACTCATGTAGGAATTCGTAAATAAAATTATATACTTCTCCAAGCGCTGACCTCTTAACATTAATCATAAAATCGACCAATGTAATCTTATGTATCTCATCATGTAAGCTCCCAAACACAATTCTTGGGCTTAAAATACTATCTATTCTTCAAATAAAACTTATAACCAAAAAAATGAAATTATACTACCAAATAGATGCAAATTTAATATGCTGCCAAAATGATGCAATTATGTATATTGCATAACAAAATCATATATTGTGTTTCTATTTTTATAAATTATATAGCAAAATAACTTGGACAAATTTATATCCTTGTAAACTATTTATGAAAGTTTAGCCATTAGAGGACACTTAAAGATTAAAGGATGTAATTCATTATATTTAACACCAATATGTATGGCATACATTGAATGAAAATCCATATAAATGGCTTGGAATGAGATGTACTTTAGTACATAACATAAACACAAACATTCATCATTCTTCTCGAATGAAAATCCATATAAATTGTCGATAATTGTTAGAAGGAAGAGATTGACCTATAGTATGATTGAGCTAGAATATAGAAATAGTTTCAGGAGTTAAACAATTATAAATAACCAAACCTAAAAACTTGACATTATTCTTAAACTACTATTTTCAACACTATGGAATTGTTTTAATTTTCTACTACTTATTGTAGAAATATCAAGTTCTTCTAAATAGGACAATTCATACTATGAGATGTTCAACTTAAGTTCCTTTAGGTTCTTTATTCACAATAAGTACTTGCTATGGAATTCCAATCATTTCTTCTCAAACAAAATCTAAATATTACTAAAAGTAAAAACAAATTATAGGGACTATGTAAAAGAAAAGAGAGGACGGGGTGTGATAAAACCATATATACTTATGAAAGATAACAGAAATAGGGATATAAAATTGTAATAATATAAATGGGAATACATACTCAATTGAGAAATGGGGATACATACTCAAATTGAGAAGTTGGGTTAAGAGAAATGAAGATATGAAACTCTTATCCTATCAAAACAATAAAAAGGGAATTTCTCCAATTATTTAATAAGGGGTATAACAATAAAAAGGAGTTTATTAATAAGTTTTTCTCCTCTTTAGTGATTTCTCCTCTAGTGAGTCAATTGACAAACCTTAAATTTACTCCCGATTGTATTTCAATGGATTTCTCCTCTTTAGTGATTCATTTAACAAACCTTAGGAAAATTATAATTCCCAACAATTTTCCTCTTCTTTATTCTCTTATACTTTATGCAGCATCATGTGGGATATAAAAAATAACATCATGTAAATTTATAAGTTGTGTGGGTTGAATAATCCATAAAACATCTTGGTTAGGTGGCATAGTAGTGCCATATTCCTAATACAGTGCCAATTTTGCATTTTAATTTAGGATTTTTAATGGACATTGATGGTAGCAGGGATGAGTGTTAGAAAAACAAAACCATAAAGGGGATTATTGATGGTTTTTAAAAAATCAAGGAGCTTTATGATAGTTTATCAAACTATAGGAGGGTCCAGTAAGTTTCACTAAAAAACTAAATAACACCACACTAATAACCTTGATTGCCACTAAATTATAACCTAAAACTAAACTTAGAAAACTCAAAGGTAAGGCTTCTAGAATAACCTCCACTTAAAGAACAAGTTTAGACTAATGTTGTGAGGGGACTTTACAAATATTATAAGGAGTATGAGCTACTTATTTTGTAAGAAGAAGAGTCATAAAAAAATGGATGACATGAAGTATTGATAAAATGATATTTTGTTAAATTATTTGAAATTATCTCTTTTGTTTTGGATATATTTTATTACTTAAATAGGAAAATTAATGTTTGTTTTGTTTTAGGAGATGAAAAGTGGAGATTGCATAAAATTGGGACATTATTGGTGATAACCACAAATTTTGGATAAAGTGAAAAGATGAATGCAATGGATAAGGGTTGTTTTGTTTTAGGAGATGAAAAGTGGAGATTACGTTAAATTTGGATATTGTTAGTGATAATCACCAATTTTGGATAAGGTGAAAAGATGATTACGATGTATAAGGGATGATAAAGCCTAATGCCAGATTTACTTAAAGAGTTGAAGTTTAAGTAAGAGCCTTCTTTCTATCCTTATCATGAAGAGATTGAGATTTGTTTTAGATAAGCATCTTTGCAAGATAGGATAAGATTAGGTTTAGAGTAAAAAAAAATGCTATAAAAGGTACGTTCCCTACCTTCTTAAAGAATGAATCATTCTCTTCTTACTATTCTCTCAATTCTTCACCTTTCTTCTATATTTGGTGTTTCGAAACTCTAGTTGTAACCTTGTGAGATTTTGTTCTAAAATTTTATTTATATTTTAATTAAAATATTTCTTATTTTGTGTTCTTATATTTCATTAATAATTAATACTGATTGATTTGTCAAATTAATTTAATGTTGATTATTATATAGCTATCCATGAATTCAATAATTCGTAATTGTCATGAAGGATTGGTACAAGTAGCAAATAGGTTATTTATGAATTTGCATATTTAACTTATGATAAACAAGGAAACTAAGTTGAATAACTACAACTATCTCGAATATTTAATTTAGATTTTAGTCTTTTTCACTAAGTTTATTGCTATCATTTATTTGATATAGAATGCTATCAAATCCAGTCAATGGATGGTAAGTTTTAGTTTAGATGTTGCGTTTAAACTAATTAATTTAAGAAAGTTTGAGACTTATTATGGTTATCCTAATATATTTCAGACTAACTACTTAAATTGTGACAAATATTCTTTTTAGGCCAATGATTAATGTTACAATTAGAAGAGATCTTTCCTTTGAATCAGAGTTTAGTAATCTTGAATTTCTTCCTTTTATATTCAGTTAATTTATTTTGGTTTTTTTTGTTAATTTTATTTAATTAGTTAATTAATTGAAAATCCTCACTTTATTTTATTATTTGAAAATTAAGAAACTAGTATTTAGTTCTCTTGAGATTTGGTTTGGTTTTACGACTACTACAAGAAGTTAGAGGTTCATAATTAACTTTAAGGGCTTCAACAACCCGACCAAGTATAAAGCCTTTCATCGGAACTATCAAGTAACTTTTTGGCTTATATCATCTATGAATCTAGTACAGTTATAGCTACATCAAGTTCTTGGTGGCCAGGAACTTCTAATTATGTTGCTTTCATAATGCAAGGATTCATGAGATAACTAATTAAATATAAGCTAAATCTAATAGTTGGCAATAATGAATAAGTTGATGTAAATTTATAAGAGTTATTTGTTTAAATCTTGAAGCTTAGTTTTATATTTATTTTATATAACATGTTTTATATTCGTCTTTTTGATGTAACTTGATCTATGTATCTACTTTCAATAAAGAAGACTATAGTTTTGTAATTAAAAACTCAAGTGTCAATTATAATTTTATATTCAACATGTTAGCACAACTTTATTTTCTTATAATTTATATAAAATGAGTAACTTATGAAGAAATCTATAGTTCTTCGTCCATTTCTGAAATGGTTATTAAGAAAAGACCATTGATAAAGACAAAAGTCATTCATTTTGTAGCATAAAAGATTATGTCTCATCTTTGGAGAAAGAGTTAAAAGGTTAATTAAGAAAAATATCCTTCAAAATCTTGATTTTGATGATTTAGAGACATGTATTGATTGTTATAGAGGTAAGTTGACCTAAATAAAGAAAAAGAGGTCGACTTGCAGTACTAATTTATAAAGATAGTTCATACTAACACCTTTGGTCCTTATTCACTCACTATTTGTAATTTTAGATATTTTATAACTTTTATTGATGATGATTATTATCATTAATATGTTATTGGCTAAAGAAAATTTTGAATTTTTTAATAAATTTAAGATATTTAATATTAAAGTTGGGAATCAATCAAAAAAAATATCAAAATTGTTAGGTCTAATCATGAATATTATAATAATTATCGCATTTTTAGACAAGAAAATGGCTTGTTTACCAAATGTTTAGAAATTATAATGTTAAGACTATGTTTCAATCCTTTTTACAACTTAAGAGGTGCTTCCTATACTAATTAGTCATGAACAAAATGATGTGACCTAAAAGCAAAATTGTTCCTTAAAGGATATGATGGGGAGCATACAGATCATAACTAACCTTCCATATAACCTTTGGGATAAGGCTATTAAGATTGGTCCATAAATTACAAATAGATTCCCAAGTAATTTAATACCTAAAACGCCTTTTGAGTTTTGAAAAGGATGAAAACATAGTCTTGCTCATTTTCGTGTTTAGGGTTGCCCTACTGAGATATATCTGTATAATCCTTATGAAAATAAATTTCATTATTGTTCTACTTGTTACTATTTTGTAGATTATCCTAAATATTTTAAAGGCTACATATTTTACTATAAAGATAGTGGATCCAAAATTATAAAATCACAAATAGCTTTGTTTTTATGATATGATATTTGTGAGGAGGTTAGTCCTTCTCACGTTTTAGATGATATCAAAGTTAATACTACAGTTTTATATTCTTCATCCATTTAGTTAGAATTAATGGATTTTGTACCTAGTGTCACTACAGTATATGACTAGGAACTAATGCATACACTGAATGTAGTTTTTGTAAAACAAGATCATGTCAATCAAGTTCAATTAAAAAGATCCACTAAGGTGAGTAGACATGTTTATTCATCTTATTATATTGTTTATTTTAGTGAGAATGATTATAAAATTAGAGATGTTATTGATCTATTTACTTTTTATGGTTTTTGGTCCTTGTACAATTTTATAGTAGGATATAATAAAAGATGAAGTTTATAAAGTATAATTAGGTATGAGAACCTGTTAATTTACCTTAATATTGTAAAATTATTAGCTATAAATAAGACCTCTAAGATAAGATTGAGTAGTTTAAAGATAAATTAATTGCCAAAGGTTTGACTTAGAGAGAAGGGACAAACTTTAATATCATTCTCTCTCTTACCTTTTCCAAAGATGCATTTAAAGTGATTAAGGCAATAATAGCTTATTAAAATATGAAATTACATCATATGGATGTTAAAATTGCATTCTTGGTAGAGATCTTTATGAGGAGGTATGTATGGTACAACTTGAAGAATTTCAGGAAGATGACAAAAGTCACACGGTATGTAAATTGAGAAAAAAATTATACAAATTAAAACAAGCCTTTTGTTAGTAGTACTTGAAATTTGATGAGTAGTCACCTTATTTGGCCTTGTAGTAAATAAAGTTGAATGATTCTTATACTATATATTTAGGGGGAGTAAGATCTTTTTACTAATTTTAAAAGTAGATAATGTTTGCTTGTGCCAAGTGACTTGACTATATTACATGAGGTAAAGTATATGTTGGCCAAATTTTGACATGAAGGATCTTCGTGAAACATCTTTCGTCCTTAGTATTCAAATTCAACGAGATAAATCTTAAGTCCTTTTAGGCCTCTCTCAGAGAGCATACATTGAATGTGTGTTGCAGTGGTTTACTATAAAAAAAATTATAAACCTTATGCAATATTAATCTCTAACATAGTGTAATGTTATATTTGACATAATGTCCGAAGAAAAAAATAAAAAGAGAGACTATAAAGAATGTTCCTTATTATAATGTAATTGGTAAAAACTTGATGTATGCTTAGGTTTATAATAGACCAAATATTGTATTTATGGTTAGACTATTATGTACATTATTGGAATGTAGTTAAATGAGTTATGAAATTTCTCAAAGGAGCAAACAATATATACTGACATAAAGGAGTGCCAAGAAATTAGATTTGATTGGGTACACAAATTCTTACTTTGCTACATATCTATAAAACAAAAGTCCACGTTAGGTTATATCTTTATGCTAACAGATGATGTCATCTCATAGAAAAGTGTCACACTTGTGAACTCTTTCACTATGTATCTAGAGTTTTTCAACATGTTACAAGGCTATTTCACTTGCAGCTTGATTAAGAAATTTGATTTTTGAACTATTTGTCATTGATTTACTAGTTAATTATATCTGATTATACTGTAATAATCGTTCTATAGTGTTGTTCAGTAATAACAATAAGAATATTATTGGGTCTAAGCATTTAGAGAACAAATATTTTGATCACAAAGAACTTGTATAAAAAAGTGACATTATAGTGAAGAATAATTTGATTGATATATGTTAATTGATCCTATGACTAAAGGAATTTACCTTGCCATTTTTTATAGACATATCTATATAATAGATGTTTTGAAGTCCTTTAAATTATTAGTTAGAGATAATTGATATTTGCTCTCTCTCTCTCTCTCTCTCTCTCATATATGATCATTACTTTATTCTTAGTCGTACAAATTATTTGCATTATAATATATATGTCAAATATATGTATATTATAAGTCATTCACATATATACAATTTGATATTGATACCATGTCTCTTGACACATTTAGATATCTTATGATATTATTCATGAGAAATAGGGAAAAACAAGTTTTAACCCCCATATAAGCCTTTTCAAATACACTTTAGCATTTAATATGAGAAAATACATTTCTCTATTACAATTTTGCATAAATTTTAAAGAAATTGAGATTAATAAACATAGCATAACAACAACAACAACCTAATATAAATCTTACAGATATGTGAAATCTGAAGAGGTGTAGTAATATGTAGCCTTACCTCTAATTAGTAGAAAGTCATTTCTAATAAACCCA
>JANIPM010000005.1:72437538-72451588 GCA_027478405.1 Erythroxylum cassinoides
AGTTTCCTTTTTGGTTTTGTTTAGGGGACTGATAGACTTGTCTATTCTGACATTGGATGACTGTACCAGATCATTATCTTGGATTATTGATTTACTGATTATTGTTTTACTGTGAATTTTTGTTCTGCGATACCATATGTACCAGATCATTATCCGGGCGTCCCGATGTGTACCCTACGATGAGGGGGCGCTACAGTGATGATTATGTCAATTGTGTTCTCCTTTTAATTACTTTAGCCTGAAATTGTTATGAAGTAAGATTAGAATGTCCTATGAACTATAAACCCTTTGATTTAAATGATAATTGGAGTGTGTGTGGGTCAACATCTTCGAACTTTTTTTATTTGCATGTCCAAATGTAACAACCTAGAAAATGAAGATACAATATTAGAAACACACATGGTAATTATTTTAACCAAGACAAATTGATAAAAAACACATTCCTTAAAATATTGCTTTGTTAACTCGGAATAACATTATAATCAACCAAATTCACGTTGCCTAACTATAATTATAAGGAAAACAATAATGTCAATCATTAAACCTAATAATAATTAATATAAAAGAGAACAGTGGTATACCTATGAAGTTGTCTCTATTCTAACTTAATTAATATAATGATAACCATTAGTTATTGTATGTTTAGAAAATGTATTCATATGATTGAAATAAGGTGTACACAATTGTAAAGAAGCCTCAACATATTGAGTTGAGGTGTCTTTGTTGCATTTTCTGGAGTTATGATCATAATTACCACATTTTTGGCATTTATGCACTTGTCCTTTCTGACATAATTTGTTTGGAATTTTCATTTTCTTTGGCTCATTTTTTTGTTTCCTTCTTGCAATTTTGGGTCTACTTAAAGGCCAGAAATTTTTATCTTTAATTGATTGTACATGTGTTCATACAAACTTATGAACAGACCCCTCCTATAGTATCAATCTACAAATGTCTCAATCATTTATTTTGAGTGATGGATTCCACTAATCGTATGTTTGTATAGGTATCCATATTGGCCTTATGCTTGAAAACTACATGTTTGTTGTCTACCAATCCTTATAATATGCTTCTCATCACCCTTTGAAACTTCATAAACACCATCTTCATTCTATACAATTTTCCACTGCATTGCTTCTTTTTCGTTCTTCTCCAAATCCTTCATTATATTTGGTGTAATATATAACTTTTACTTAACTACAAAATGTCTGCAATCTATATGCGTCTTCATCACCATTATTTTAATTGTCTTAAACATGCTAATCACTAGCATGTCCCTTGCTAGTAAGATCCATCCATTAAAGGTTTAATTCATATTGTTTTCAACTATCAGACATTCAGTTTCAAAGGATTGATAACATCTTGTCCACCTTTGTTTAGGATATTCAATTGACGCTAAAGCAGATCCATGACTTATTTTATCAAGCCTCTTTAGTTGCTCGTCGAAATCTTCAATATAGATTGACAAAGCGCAGTTCTAAAATTGCTTTCTAAAGTCCTTTCCCTCCCAGTTTTCATATTAATTGTGATATAAATGCCTGGCACACATTCGATAAAGTCTCTTCTACAACTCTGACCAATCCCTAAATCAAATTAAAAAGATATTAGTTAATGTTTCATAAAATGATTTCAATTATAAGTATATTTACATGAACATACCTTGTAAATGACAGATATGACTATAAGTCCTTCACCATCTTTCAACTCCAAATCAAATGCTAACAAATTCATGAGTTTGTATTTTCTATCTCTACAGCTGCCTACGTTAATGGATACATTCCTCCATCACCATTCCTATCAATTGCGTTTAATAATTGGCCTTAGATTTCTATCTTTAGGAAGCATCCATTAATCCCAAAAATTGGTCTTAAATGCTTCCACCCTTTTCTCATAGCATTAAAAGAATCGTATGATCTTTTGAACTGCAACAAAATATAAAGAAGTCTTAATATTATAATATATAACATAACATAATGAAGTATGAAGTATTAATAAGATAATGAAGTTTTCTTTTATCATTACTTGCAACCATGAACTATTTTGATATCTCGATAATTGTAATTTAACTATTAATCCAGGATTGCTTATCTTTAACTCATGTACATAACCTTGCAATTTCGCATATTCAATAATATTATATGTTCCTATCTCTTTCCTCAATCTCTTATTTGCTCTTCTACACATGCTTGAATTAACAAAAATATTGAACTTTTCTCTACATTCTTTAACCATTTTTTGGTTATGATACTAGGCTTCTCCAAAATTCTATCCTTGTAGTGTCTTTTTAAGAATTTGGTAGAAACCAATTTTGATTTGTTTTTTGTGTGTGAGACAAGTGTGATTAGGGTTATAAGTCTTAACCTTGAAACATCTCTCACTCTTCTCATATCTAGCATACAAAACTCATAGGCATCCATCAATACATATAAACCTAATTTGATTACTCTCACACTTTTTTTAACCTAACATTGTACCAATTATATCAAGTATGTACTGTATAATCAACAACATCATCTTTATATTTTTTGCAGTTTTGAACTACAATTGTAATCTCCACTCATATGCAGCATCTGTAAAATTATCCCTAATATTTCAACTGGGTCTATGCAAAGCTTCACTTGCATCTTCTCCCCTAAGATATTTATCAGTATTAATAATACTACCAAAATCTGTTAATTCAATTTCAACTAGATGATGTTCATCTTAAATGTCTACATAGAAGTTTGATTGAATATGGAACTCTATTTCTCCATATCCTTATCCATAAGTGCACCTTGATCTTTCAAATTTTCATTCATATTTGAACCATATTACTATATATTCTTATCCATTTGTGCACCTTGTTCCTCTAAATTTTTATTGACATCTGGACTTTGTTCCTTTATATTCTCATCCATTTGTGCAACTTATTCCTTTAAATTTTCATTCACATCTGAACCTTATTCCTCTGTATCTCATCTATTTGTGCACCCTGTTCCTCTAAATTTCATTAATTTGTTCACCTTGTTTCTCCACATTCTTATGAGCACGTGGTTCCTCCATATTAACACCCTATTCATCATCATCGTGGTCCTCTCCTCCAGTTATATGTAATTTGTTAGGAGTATGGATAGGTGTTTCTATATGATGAGTTACATATACGTCAACAATTCCATGTTTTTTCATAAGGTTTGCTAGGCTTATACAACTTTCATTTGAATCAATAACTCTCAGTGACTCATTAAAGTTACATCCAAGCACTCTATAATATACCTTATCAATTTGATTATACCCTAACTCCTTCCCTATCTCATATATTTGTCAATTACTAACATAGTCAATGTCAACATTGTCAAATGTAGTAATATCCCCACCAACATATCCAAATTCAGGGTCCAACATGAAATATCCATCATAAAAAGGCCTTATACTTCCATATTGAGCTATTAAAACTTGTAAAACAACCGTTAAAAAATAATTTTATTAACATTAGAGACCTGAACACAACAAGGTATTCACAAGCACATTCAAATCATAAAAAGTAAGACACAATGCTTCCACTTTTAATCTAGAATAAAAAGTGATAATAAATTGTTAATTAATTAACTCCCTTGTACCAATAAAAAATAAAAACTCAATTATTTCAAATTAGCTCCGTTAAGGTATTATAGTAACAAGTCTCTTTGGAAAATGGTCAATTATAAGATTAAAACATTTACTTTAGTTATTCAGTATAAAAATACAACTTCTTAACCATAAGTTGATAACTATATTTAAAGAAGAAAATAATATGACAAGAGGAAATTATAGTAGACAAAGAGTGTGAGGGAACTAACATTTTATAAGGAGAGGAAGGTTTTGGGATAAAGAAGGCAACAAGGTAATGTCTATTCATTGTGACTTAATAAGACATACTATTGATATGTGTTATAAGAAGCATAGTTTTCCTCCAACTTTCAATTTATTCAGAGTTAGACAAATATTAGAAATGTAAATAAAAAAAGTTGTTCAATTTTTGTGAACCAAAATCCTATGATGAAGCATTAAAAACTGAATATGATGCAGTATAAAGTCAGAAAAATTTTAGTTTTAAAATTGATAAATCTAAGCTATAATTAGGATAAGAGACAAAGAAACTAAAGTAGTCTTTGTAAAAGACTATATTCACTCCATACTACCTGACACTACCATTGCACCTACTTGTACATTCAATAAAAAAAGGAAACATTAAAAAAGACGTTGGAGCACATCTACACAAGAACACATGAGAGGCAACCCAAAACATGTATGCCCTCATATGAGATTACCGCCCATAAGAAGAAAACAACAAAAACACATGACAAAATCTAACAGACAAGGTAGATATAATAAACTTAAGAAAGGATCATATGAGAGGCAACCCAAAACACACATCCCCACTTGGGATTGCCTCCCATGTATAGCCCACAAGAAGAACGTAGCCAAAGCACACGACATAATTTAACAAATGAAGTAGATAGGCAACAAAAAACTCAAGACATTGTAATTTCTTTACCACAATAAACTCAACACATTGTCAAGTTTAAAATGGTGAGGACTTTGTAGGGCAATTGGTGACAACTTTGCCGATGATTAACCACTGTTGTCATAGGGCAGTCAAAGACTATGATGAAGGAGGGGGAAGATCGATGAATTTTGGAAATTTTTACTTTGATACTACAAATTGGGACTTAATTAGTAAATCCACCGCAATTAATATTTTTAATTAATTAACTTAATAATTATTTGATTAATTAAAATTTTTAGGTTAATAAAAGTTAAGGTTAACTTATTAGTTAACTTAACAAGTTAATTAGTTAAGTTAATTTGTTAGGTTAAGCAAAATTAGGTTTGATTAATTATAGTGAGTCCCACAAATAAAACTATTAATAAATTTTTTTAGGTTTTACATAGAAAGGTCCCATAATGTCACATCAGTATAAATATCTATCATATTATTTGCTAACATGACAGAAAATTGATGGTGTCACATAATCGTCAAAATTTTTATTATTTTAAGATTATATTTAAATATTTTTCAAGTATTAAGGTTTAATTTACATTCTTAGGTTAAATTTGTCGGATAATAAAAATGTTATGGTTAAAATGGTCCTTTTACCTGTGCAATAATAAACATGGAGCTCTTATGCGGGCAGCCAGTGGGCTCATGATTTCGGACCGAATTGATATGGCCCAAAACATTATCCTCCAAGGACATCTTTGTCATTTCGCAATATCATGCCAAAAACCCTAAACTCCTATCTCCTTGCACTCCATATTTTAGCCTCATTATCATTTTCTCCCTCACCGCGCCTCCATTGATCTTTAGCTTCTTTCCCATAGAAACTCAGAAACACAGCCAAAATGCCTCCAAAGTTCGACCCGAGTCAGGTGGTTGATGTCTTCGTTCGGGTTACCGGAGGGGAGGTCGGTGCAGCCTCTTCTCTGGCCCCAAAGATCGGTCCTTTGGGTCTCTCTCCGAAGAAGATCGGAGAAGACATTGCGAAAGAGACTGCAAAGGACTGGAAGGGGTTACGTGTCACCGTCAAGCTCACTGTTCAGAACCGTCAGGCGAAGGTGACGGTGGTTCCCTCCGCGGCGGCGCTGGTCATCAAGGCGTTGAAGGAGCCGGAGCGAGACCGCAAGAAGACAAAGAACATCAAGCACAACGGGAACATCTCGCTTGATGATGTGATCGAGATTGCCAAGGTCATGCGGCCCAGATCGATGGCTAAAGACTTGAGTGGGACCGTCAAGGAGATACTTGGCACTTGCGTGTCCGTTGGGTGTACGGTCGACGGGAAGGATCCTAAGGACTTGCAGCAAGAGATCACTGATGGTGAAGTCGATATTCCACTTGATTGATGGAAAGGCATTGAGGAAGAAAGAACTTTTTCTTTCATGGTATTACCAGTTTTGAGTTGTTGAAAAGGTTATTGCTTTAGATGAATCTACAAATTCTGGTATTTTTCGAGGGATTTAGCAAGTCTCAAGTATGTTAATGTTTCTGGATATTGCTTGGAACTTCAATTTTATAACCATTTTATTGTGAACAGAGCAATGATCTACATGTTTATGTGGAATTATGAGTTTAGAATCATTAAATAGAGGGCTGTGATAATGTTAGACCATTGCTACTTTCTAGTGATGTATTCAGTATTGCTTTGCTCCAGGATAAGGTTTCTCGTGTGAATTTGGTAGTTTTGTGTTCATGATCACACATGAAGCAATAACAGTAGATTGCTTAACTTACAGCTACTCATATGCAGTTCTCTTATAGGTCCAAGCTTAAATGTGCAGGTTAATGATATTAGGTTCAGTGCTGTATGATAATTAATTGCCACCTTGTTAGGTCGAAGCTTTTGTTCTTGAACTTGGCATTTGACGCGAGTTGCATTTGAGACTGGTTGAGGGCCAAGGCAGCGTATTTGTTTGACTGGGACCTAATCGTTGATTCTATACTGGTGCTTAATGTAGTAGTTTGATTTCTGGTTAAGCTATTTTGGTCGTTCTTTATTCTATCTGGATAGTTCTTAATCACCGCATAGGAATTAACCTGTATGGTGATATATTCCCTCTTGTGAAACAGTAGTGGTTCAGGTGCAACGTAAATTCTGTTTCAATGACTTTGATCGAAAGATCATTTGTCTTGGTTTTTGGTATATATGCTGCAAAATAACGTTCATCTGGTCTTTTTCATTCACTTATACAAGTTTGGCTGTGTGCCTACTTTCTAAAGTAAGGCATCAAATACATACATATAAGGGTAGTCGAAGTAGCAACTACGGAGTCTAGGCTCTGGAAGTGTGCTTGTTTATGAGTTGTGAGTTAATTCTTTGACTCATGTTTCCCTTTTCTCTTCAGATTACTTGTTTTGCTTTGGTCTTTCAGTCTTCTCAAATCGTATACGGTTTAGTAGTCTTTTTCTTTTCTTTGGGTAGGACTGTGTATTCCATTTATTATCGTGCTTGTCTTAGGTAGAATAAGGATAAGTGAGTAGAAGTAGCTTAGGCTTATATCTGGTGGCCAGCATTTTCTTTACACCTGGTTAATGCCTTTGCCATAACCAAAGGAAAACTTCACAGCTATAATTAGTTCAGATGTTTTTGATCTATGGATCCCTCTCTGGCTGCTCCCTGCCTGCCATGTATGAGCTTAGGATTCATTCCTGTCGCTGATGTGAGATTTCAGTGATTCATCGTGCTGACTCTAGATGACTGTTTAGGCTGTTGGAATGTGCTTGATCTGCTTCCTTTGTGTCTTGAGTCAGTAGTCTCAGCCTACTGAAAAATAAAGAGTTACAAGGAAATTCAGAAATCTGTCTTAATTTTATGTTAAATTTAGAATTATACTCAATATATTCAATATTATCAGAAATTTTAATTAGTTATAATAATAAATTCCATAGTTAATTATGTTAATATCTATCTGTAGTTTAAAAATAAAGGATTTAAAAATAAAAATAAACTTATTACTATTTTGTATTGTCAAAATAATTTTAATTTTTAATTTTATCAATTGTTTACCTTATTAAAATTTAATGTACTTTTGATGTTTATGAGTCTGAAATATACTAATATCACCAGTTAAAATTTGGCATTTAGTGGACAAGTTTTATACTTCTAATTAATATTATAGAATTCAGTAAAACTTAAAAGTTCTTTTTTTTCTTCTTTTTTTTTCGTTTTTTATGTCTTGTAATTATTATGAGTACTTTTGTTTGTAGTATTTGTTATTTAATTATTTTATATTTATTTTTTTCTTTTAATTATGTTTTTGTTTTATTTTCTTGTTTGTTCTCATTCTTGTCTTTTTATTTATTTATTTATTTTAATATTTATTTTGATTTTAAATTTCCTTATTTTGATTTTTGATTTTTGATTTTTATTTTTATCATTTTCAAGTTTTCTTCTTTTGTCGTTTTTGGGGCTGTAAGAAATAATATCTCTTTTAGTTAGACGTAAGGTTGTATATTATTAGATCTCTTTGAATCTTGTATTTCGGTGGATTTTTATTGCAATATTGTTGTTGTTTTTTTTTTAAATTAAAAATATAATTTATCATTTAAACAAATGCAAGTCTTGAATTATAATGTAAATTTGTTAGATTTGAGTTACTTGTTAAGAAGTCTGGCCAAGAGTTGCAAAGTTTTTTATGCTGTTTAAATTATGGATTTGGAAAAAGGAGGAATACCTAGCTTACATGAGGAAGCTATAACAAACGACTATATGGAATTTTTTTTAATGCAAACCCAAAAACTAAAGCTTTAGCTGAAACTGGAGGGATTAGAAAGATTAATCATTAGCTTTGTTGCTTTTTATACTGGAGTATATTCGATGACAAGGGAGGGAAGGGCATTTCACTTTTGAGGATGGGAGATTGAATATGATTAATTTCTCTCGAGATAACAAAATATAATTATTAACGAGTTTTTTGTTCTAATAAAAAGCAATATAAGAACAAATCGAAGTCATATTTTTCGATTTGATTGTTATTCTAGTAATTAAAGAACTACTAGTAAGAAATTCATTTCTTCCTAAAAATTATCTATTTGCATATTTATGTGTTTTAGAAGATTATCATAACATAGATTATTTATAGTGCTTTAACCTAGATTATTTATTGCTACAACCATCATCTCATTCTCATTATATACATATTTTGTATTTGTATTATTTTCTACATAGAAGAAGAGCCTTTTTCAATATATGTTGATGCAAACTTGGAATTGAATTGATCTTCCTCGTTTTTTAGTCCTTTGAATCAAATCAACTCACTTCTATAGAATGTTTCAGTATATCGAATCATTCATGATTTTATAGTAACATTTTAAAATAGCCAATAATTTCAGAGAATTGAATTAATGTTTACTATCTTAGAATGTTATTATAAAATCATGAATGATTCAATATAATAGCATCAAATTTAAAATACCCTTTTTATTCAAGTTCTAATTTCAGAGAATTGAATTAATGTTTACATAGCTTCAAAGGATCCTCATACAATATAATTTGAGAGCATAACTTATATTATCTTTATTGGTCGAAAATGGACACTTAGGATATAATTCTTATGTTGTATAGACTCTCTTTCATTAAAGCATGTGTCTTTCCTTAAATGCTGTATAGATGATAGTTCAGGCATAACTAATGCCTAACTTGAGTTCACTTGTTTAATATTTAATCCATACAAACTCACATCTAGTATATTAAATAGATTGGGTGAACATATTATTTCTTTAGGTTATTTCATTGCTAATAATCTCTTACACTGTTTAATATACTTCACTTCAATACTAGTGTTTTTAAGCCTTTAGCTCTCATTTATCACCTAGATAAATCGCTTAAAACTTGTTTAATCTCCATTCTTACAAAATAATAGAGGCAATCACCCGTGTTGGAAGGCATCTTGTATTTATCTAACATAATTCTTATATTTAGAATTAAATGTCTAACACTCATTTAACATCAATTCTAAAACCTAAAGCTTAATTCAAAATCAACTATTCTCATATTTCTAGAACTAAATTTTCATTTAAAATTCATTCTAGAAAATATTGTTTAATTCTCAATTAAACATACAGTGCATCAAATATTCGATGATAAATAGATTATCTTCATTGATAACAAATATTATGAATAGTCACTAGACATATTCATTTTTCTTTATGCTACTGTGTCCTTGATATAATTATACTTGATATCTATGTGTTTGATTTGATATTGATATTTGAGCTCTATACTACTTTCTTTCAATATTTTTGTTCATACACATCACAGTATGTACGAGACTACTAATTTCTTCAAAATAAAGGATCATCTTTATCATCCATTCTTCTTGTGGCATAAGTGGATACTATATATTGCCTAGGTGCTCACCTTTAGGAATTGATATCACAAAACACTTTACTATCTTGTATACAAAACTGTTCAAGTATTTTGTCGATATATATGTAGCTTACAATTGTAAGAAAGCCTTACTTGAATGATACTTAGCAATCTTAACTGTAAATTTGTATGTAACCTTAGCCATATTCTTCATTTTAATCATGCATGATAGCTATTTTGTTTGAAAAACTACTTATTATCACTAGTTACCAAAAACATATAATCCATATGAAACGAAATATTTAAACATTTATTGTTGGATCTTTTAACATGTAATAATTGGTCTTTTCTAATCATATTAAAATCATATAACATAGATACAGTACTAATATAATAAACCACTTACTTTGAGACTCTGTTAAACCATCGTTTGACTTTAACAATCTGAGCATGTATGCTCTTGGGCCTTTTAAATGAAACCTTGTGGTTATGTCATATAGATTTCTTCATCTAGTTCTTCATTTAAGATCATAGTCTTTATATCCATTTGATGTATACCAAGATACATTTCAATTACTATGGCTAAAATCAATCAAAATGATGTAAACCTTATAAAAATTGAGATTTTTTTTCTCATAATCGATCTCTTCGACTGTGTGTATCCTTTTGCCACTAGTTGCAATTCATATCTTCCAAAGTTTTCATAAGTCTTTTACTTAACATTTAAAAACACATTTGTTTTTGATGGCCACACATCTTTGTGGAAGATTATCCAAGTCCTATATTCAAACTCATTAAAGTTTAATTTTCTTCTATTACTATAACTCATTCATCATAAGCAAGACTAAATTGAGCCTTTTCATATTCCTTGAGTTATTATTTTCTTTTGGAGCTACCAGAAAGGTTATTCCTTTTAACTTCAAAATTGTATGACGAACAATTCGTTCATAACATGGGTTTGATGAAAGTTCGAGAAATGAATCTCTCTACATTTATATTAGTCCCTCTCGAATTAGATAGTGATAAAGAGCTCCTACTGAGTTGCAGTTGTCATTAGTCAAAAACCAATTCATCATCTCCTAATTATTCTCATTTTGATAAATACCATTCAACGAGTCTTTTCTTACAAGATCATTCTAATTCAGTCTCTCATATAATGATATGTTTTGAAATATATTTTCATGTTTTGGAGAATTATTCTTTAAGATATCTCATTCTTGTGACACAAATTCAATTAATTGTTTATTACCTTGTTCATCGTTGAACATGTACCCTTCGAAATGTTTAAAAATATCTTTTAAAGATACTCTTCTTCTCTTTGGGACCTAAATTCTCATACTTATAAGAGGGACAGATATAAGTAACAAACGCATTCTCAAGAAATCAAATATGGTTCATCAGGTCTCTTACTTATCCTTATCTTTTAGCATATAATTTCATGGGTACCTTATTAAGTATATATTTGATAATCAAGGACACATCATCCAAATAAGGCAACTTTGCCTATGCTATTATTGACCTAACAATAAGAAGAGTGTTATTTCTCCTCTCTGCACCACCATCTTGTTGGTGGATTCATATGATATTCATTAGCTATCCATTCAAGTTTCATCACATGGCCTCTTGAATTGATCAAATAAATCTTCTTAAACTTGATTAGTTCTTAAAGTCTTTATCAACTTTATCTTATTGATTATTAAATAAATTCATATGTTTTTTGAAATTGCATAATATTTTCAAATTTTGAGAAATCAAATAAACATAATTATATTGAGTATGGTTATCGATAAATGTGATAAAATAAGTACCATCATGTCTTGATTTCATATATGTTTAATAATAGATATCTTAATGAATTACTTGCAATAGCTTAGCTACTTTTTGTCTTATGCTCATTAGTTTTTGACCTATTTTGTTGGCCAGATAATGCTCACAAGTAGATTATTATACTTTATGTAGGTCTTCTAAACAAAATATGCTTGACTAGTCAGTTTATTTGATTTTATCCAATATGATCAAGTATGGTATGCCACAAATTGTCGTAGATATTATAAGAATTGGATGATGTTATTAAACAAAAAAAACTAAACTTATTTTTTTAATGATCAACATCTAATATCACAAAACCATCCAATATAAAACTATGACTACTATAATTTTGAGAAAATTGTCCTTTTCATTGTAGTGAAAATTAATAGTGTATATAAGGCTAACTAAAACATGACATAAGCAAGATTTGTTTCCTTTGGGAGGTTCTTCTACTTTCCCAATTTAGTTGGCCTTGGTCCTTAGAATTTTAAGAATTATAAAAGGATTTCTTTTTACTTTTCATTTAGACTCATCACAGTTCTTCCTCTTCTTAGTTTTTAAATCCTTGTGAGCATAACTTAGCAATATCTATCTTAGTATATGGCTTAGAAGCCTTAAGATGTTTATTAATAGATGCCTTATAACATCCTCTATCAACTTGATATTCACATTATAGGTTAAGTGCATTTTCATATGCTTTTAACGTGGAGGCGAGGATGTGTAATACCTTACACTAGTTCAATATAAGATAAGATATGATTAATATCCTTTAGTTCATTATGTTTAACATTAGCTTCACATGCCTCAACATTGAATTTTCTAATCTCATATTCTCATTTATGATGTATTTATTGATTATACATCTCAATATAAGATAAGATATGACTAACATTCTTTAGTTCACTATGTTTAAAATTAGCTTCACATGCCTCGACATTGAATTTTCTAATCTCATATTCTCATTTATGATTTATTTATTGATTATATCTAATATTAAACATAGTGAACTAAAGGATATTAGTCATATCTTATCTTATATTGAGTTAGTGTAAGGTGTTACACATCCTTACCTCCACATTAGGAGCATATGAAAATGCACTTAACCTATAATGTGGATATCAAGTTGATAGAGGATGTTATAAGGTATCTATTAATAAACATCTCGAGGCTTCTAAGTCATATACTATGATAGATATGGCTAAGTTATGCTCACAAGGAATTAAAAACTAAGAAGAGGAAGAATTGTGACGAGTCTAAATGAAAAGTAATATATATAATCAATCAAACATAATAGTGAGTGGTCATTACTTGGTCACTGGGGTGCCACCGCCCTAGACCATATGTCCTTAGTATGGTTATGCCTCTTGGTCTTCAGCATAAGATCATAATATAGATTATATAACCCAAAAAGTTCCCTTTTTAAATGAGTTATATGCCTCATAGTTTTCTTATATTGAGTTATACTATCTTTCTTGGGGACTATTATGCTTTCATGTGATGACACAAAAACCTTTTGCTCTTCGAATACGTATTAGATTTCTATAGTTCCAAATTTCTAAAGTATCACTATTATAGTTTTCACCTCTAGTGAATTCTATGGAAAAAAAACTTTTAGATACAACAGTTATTTCTTTAAACCCATATGTCCATGATGATGCATTTAATATGTGATTATTATAAATTTCAATAAATTTGATGCAATCTTCTAAATATAAACTTTAAGTGTTCTGACAATTATTTGTGGAACCAAAAGGACACTAAGTTTCCAATCATTATCTATACCAAATTTGATCAATAATTAAACATTTTATTTAGGTGTATTTATTTAGGAATGTCATAAGTAGGTTATGTATAACATATACATATAAAATAATAAAAATTGAAAGAATAATGCATTTTAATAAACACATAATATTCAAATTTTAACAAATGCTACAAACAATTAATAGTATATAAGTATCCTTAAACATGAATAAAAAAGTGAATAACACTTTTTTAATAAAATTATAATATTTGATGAATCCTATGAATATGAAACTCGATGAACTCTACAGAGAATTGAGTTAATTAGTTCTTTAGATGAATCATTGAAATTCATATCCATTACACACTTTACAATGTCCTTTGATAGGCCACCAAAACTAAGACCTTTATATACTTCTCTTTTCCTATGCTCTTTTAAGAAAGTTTGCACCACCCAATTATATGTATGGATATGATCTAATAGTGTATTCTACACTCTAATTAACAAACAACTACGTTGGGGTATGAGTGTTTTGCAAAGTGTTTCATTTTTTAATAAGAGTGGAGAACCCTTGATAACTAGCAAAGATGAGACTTTTTATCATATTATCCACTAATATAACATGTGAGATTAGGTTTGTCTCAGGCACTATATGATATTGATCTAATTGTCTCTT
>JANIPM010000005.1:72466166-72479063 GCA_027478405.1 Erythroxylum cassinoides
ACACAAACATTTTATTTCACTTCATTACATGAGCCTTTTCATTTATAAAAAAACATTAAAGCTTTTAATTTTAATAAAACATTTTGATCTTTTAAACACTCTTTACCAAATATTTTGGATAGTGTTTAAATCATAATTGCATTAAACAAATTGTATTTGAGCATCTGAAATTATTAAAATCGTGTTTTTAAGAGAATTGGTTGACTTATATAGGTTAGTGGTTAACTAATATATATATATATAATTATCAATTTTGATGTACGAAGAATTTGTAGTGACATTAGTTGATATATTGATTAATCAATATGCCTATTGGTCGATCAATAAGCTTACTGGTTGATCAATATCTCAACAACTAGTGAATCTGTGCATTCAATGTAGACGCGTCAACTAGTATATTATATTGGTTAATCAATGCTCTGCAAATAACTATTGTAACGACTAGTTCTTAGCTCCAAAGATTAGTAGGATTTTCGAAACATTATAAATATAAATATTTTGTCATCAATTTTAGCAAAAAAGTATTTAGGTGTATTTTACACATATTTTAAAGTATTTTCAATCATTTAAGCATTAATGTATCATATTTGTGTGAGTGAATTTCTTTGGAGTTATTAACTAATAAAGTGAGATATTTTGAGTTGTAATATTTGATTGGAGTATTATATTATTGTATTTAAGGTGATTTAATTGAGATTGATTTTTCTCTTTATTTTGAAAGAAGATTATAAAAGAATTCTTTTTTACTAAGAAATATTATGCAAAGGTTCCTTTTTGACATGAAAGAAGAATTGTGAAAATCTAAGAAGACATTAGGAGTAGGTGTAGGCAAAAGTTGTTTGCTGAACGGCTAAATCGGTTTGCATTATTTCTTCTCTATATTTTTTAAATTATTATTCAATTATTTAATTATTTTATATTAAAAATTTCTCTTTCTTTTTTATAATAGTTATTTTTTTAATTGAACACACTTATTAGCAAAATTCTTAAATTTTATAAATACTATATTCAACTTCCTTCTTGAGTATCATTAGGATCTAATAAGTTTGAAATCAATTAATTAGGTTTATGTTGATCAAAATTCTTTTTGGATTTGAATTAAAAAGGATGAATTCAAATCAATCTATTTAAATAAAATAATATTATTTGCATAATTTATTTATTTATTTTTAATTTGATTAAATTTTAAATCAGAATTTTAATGTAAAAACAATAAACTAACTTTTAAGTATAAATGACCGGAATCGGACCTTGCTTGCTCCAAAAGGTTGATCCCCAACTCCAAGGGCCCCCAGTCGCAGGCCCGACCACCGCTGGGAGATTGAATCACGGTTTAATCTTGATCAGCCCCCTAACAGAGCGGTCCACTACCTCCCGATATTGCCAAGAGTCGAACCTAGAAACTTGCTCCAACTGACCCTGTTAGTTTGCCAACCAAGCTACCCGTGCGGGCACCGTAAGGGATGGCAATGGTAAAAAAACACTCAATTAATTGTAAAATGAGATTCGGACACGTGAAAGCGGATCACATCTAAATGCTTTACACGTTTTGAGATCTTCCCAGTCCCATCAGCAATCCATGGTGTTCCCCCACAATTTCTGGAACATTTGGTCGGTCCTGAGATATAACAAGTGCCGTCTTCCCGTCTGTTTTAAGGTTGGAAATATCCCATATTAAGCGTTTGTCCACTTGGACTGCCACACCACCGTTCCTCCCCTTAGATATTTTAGGCTTGTGCATTAAAAAGCTATTCCTTGTTCGACTCTATAAAAATGGCTTCTTCAACATTTATTCCATTCCCAAATTGACTTTGCGTAATTCTCAAAGCAAAGCACCTTCTGTTCTCCTCTGTATCTCTTCTATAATCACAAAGGAGAGGAGGGGCGCAGTCTCGCTAGCTTCAGAATTCTCAGTCATTGCCTCTTATTGGGTAATCTTATTTCGCCTGTTTGTTCTTCTCTTGGCTGTTATCCAATACATATGTCAAAGCTAGTTTCAATGGCTAAGGGAACCAGAGTTTCAAAGTCTTGGCTTGAGGTAGCTCCTGCTCCAATTATCTTCCCTCACAAGACTTCCAATTCTCCTGCTTTAGAGACCATCGTCGAAGAGGGTACTCACGAGTACGATGAAGATCCATAATGGTTGCGTTCCTTCACCATGTCATGTTTTGCTTGTCATCTCCTTGGTTTTGTCTGCCTTTTCGGAGCTTGCGATGTAACCCTGTTTTTCACTTTCAGCTGTGCACTACAGGGAGGAAGATCTGATTTTATGAGCAGATTAAATGTACATACATAATCTTGTAAATTTGGTAGATTGGTTATCAGATTTTTCTTTTCAGAAAAGTAATCATTAACCAATAACTTTCTAGCTTTTCTGCAATAAAATTGTGAGGAACCTAGTTGTTCAAGAATAATGATGGAATTATTCTATTCAGCGACTCAAGGATTTCTACCGCCCAACAATATACTTGCAGTCAAACTTCACCTTGATTGCGCTTAAACGTTTTACTGCTAGAAACGTTCCAACCAGTAGGAACATTTTGGACTGCGTTTCAGGCCATGAAATTCTCTCGCACAAAAACCTCCGGTCATGAAAAATTTCATGATAGCCTGAAAGGTTTTCAGCTAGAAAAGTAGGACATGAAACGTTTCTATGCACAAAATTTCAGCAAACATGTCGCATATGAACGTTTATAATGCCAGAAACGTTTCAGAAGATGTTTCCGAATATGTTTGACGTCATGTGAACATAAGTTTTTACATTAAATGCTTGAAAACGTTTAGAAAAAAAAGTTCAGGCCATGAGAAACCTTTCTGAAAATTGTTTCAAGCCAGGAAATGATTATAGGTTCTGCTAAAGAACGTTTCTTCCCAGAAAACGTAGGAGCCAAAAGAAATGATTGAGGTTACTTGAAAACACCAAACAAGGCTTTCGTGTGGAATCAAATTAGAGAAACCAATTAGAATATAGGTTCCCTCGGACCACAGAATATTCCAGGAAATGCTTAAAGAAGTGACAGTGACATGGCTTCCATTTCTAAGCAAGCCCTATTTTGTCCACGCGTTTCGCACTTTTTTCTCTAAATCCCCACAAGCACTTAACTTTCCGATTGAGAAGCGCACGCCAGCTTTCAGATTGCTAACCGCATGTTTTCAATGGACTACCGTGTAGTATTAGCTGCTGTTGCTGTAAAAATGACGAGAAAAGAGGAGAAAAAATGATTGCGAATTTATGAAAAATATTGTATCAGTAAAACGTTAACATATGAGATTTATACATTCTAGAAAAAGCTACTCTACTTAACTGGTTCCTGAATACATGCTAATTACAAGAATTATTCGTATATTATCTCTACGTAATAAAGTCTATATATATATATCGTGCTCAGTTCCTAAAACAAATATACACAGATCGCATAAAATATGGAATAATTTTCTTACCTTTAATATTGCCCTCAAGTTGGAGTGTGTATGTCAACAACTCCCAACTTGCTAAGTTGTGATTGAAAAGCCACTTGTTTGGTTGTGTGAGTATATCAGTAACTTGGTGTCTTGTTTGAACATAATTAAGTTGTCTCAATTTCTTTATTTTGAATTTGTTCACGAATCGTATGACAATCTAACTCAATATGTTTAGTTTGTTCGTGATATACTGGATTTGCAACAATATACATGGCTGCTTGATTATTGTAAAATAATTTTGCAAGTTTATGATGTTCAACATGCAAATCTCGTAATAAGTACCTCATCCAAGTAAGTTCGCAAGTGACAGCTATCATAGATCTGTATCCAGCTTTTGCAGAGGATCTAAACATAGTTGTTTGTTTCTTACTTTTCCATGACACAAGAGCTTGGCCAAGGAAGATATAATATATCTCGTCACTGATCGTCGAGTAGTCAGGCATCTAGCCTAATTTGCATCACAATATCTAGTCAATTTTAATTGTCCATGTGATGGAAAAAAATAACCCTTAGCTTGGTGCTCCTTTTATATATCGAGTAAGATGATATACAACATCAAGATGGGTCTTTCTTGGTTGTTGCATAAACTAACAGTAGAGACAACATAACTAATTTTTGGCCTCGTTATAGTAAGATAAATTAGCTTCCTTACTCTCTTGCGATAATGACTTGGATCCTTAAGGAGTTCTCCATCAGTTGGAGTCAGCTTCAGATTTTGCTCCATTGGGAATTTGGTGGGCTTTGCACCAAGCAAGCCAGTTTCTTCTAATATGTTTATGGAATATTTCCGTTGACAAATAGAAATTCCAGCCTTAGAACGTGTAACTTCAACCCCAAGAAACAACTTCAAAGGACCTAGATCTTTAATATGAAATTTGCTGTTTAGGAACCTTTTAAGGTCATTGATCATCTCTTCACTATTCCCTATGATAATCATGTCATCGATATAAAGCAATATAGCAATGAAAGAGCCACCATGTACTTTAGTGAATAAAGAGTAATCTGCCTTTGATTTCTTGAAACCAATTTTGCAAATTGAAGATGAAGATTTGTTGAACCAAATTCGTGAAGCTTGTTTGAGGCCGTGTAAGGATTTATTAAGTTGACATACAAGCTGCTCCTCCTATCGACTAAATCCAGGTGGGGGTTGCATGTAAACTTCTTCAAAGAGTTCTCTATGAAGAAAAGCATTTTGAATATCCATTTGGTGAAGACTCCAATTTCGAATAGCAACAATGGCCAAAAGACAACGTACAGTAATCAGTTTGGTTACCTAGGAAAGATTTCTGTATAATCGATCCCTTTTGATTGCATAAAGTCTTTGGCAACGAGGCGAGCCTTATAACGTTCAATCAAGCCATTAGAATTGTATTTAATTTTGAAAACTCATTTGCACCTAATGGCTTTCTGGTTAGGAGGAAGGGAGACAATGGTCCATGTGTTGTTTTCCTCAAGAGCCTAAAGTTTTGTCTGCATGGCGTCAACCCGCTTAAATCTTGACTAGCCTATTCATAGGAGACTAGTTTAACCAAGTGATAGATACTATTCACAAATTTTTAATGAGCGTGAGAAAAGCTTAAGTAAGAAAGATACCGATGGATGGGATATCTTGTACTAGACGTGGAAGAAGAGGTTGTTCCTGGTGTAAGCGATATAACATGATTTACTTGATAATCTTGGAGATAAGGTAGGGCTCTAGTAGATCTACTTGAGCGACGAGGAGGGAGTTGAGTCTGTTGTGGAGTTTGTGAGCATTTTGTGGTAAGTGAAAAGTCGACAGAGGGTGAAAGATTGTTTTGCGTCAGTGAGAGAGGATTAGTGGTGTTGTCTACATTCAGTGTTGAGTGGGTTTGAGTTGTTGGAGATTAGGTGGGAGGTGTTGGTAGCTCAAGGAGGAATTGGATGACTCCATCAAGTGGGATGGGTAAAACTGGGTAATCAGATTGATTTTCTAGGGAAGTGGGGAAAAAGCAAAATTTTGTTCATGGAAAATGACATCTCGGAAGGTGAAAATTTTCTTTATATTGAAGTCATATACTTGATATCCCTTTTGACCAAGAGGATAACCAATAAATATGCAACAACGAGCATGCAAATCAAATTTATGCATGGGGTTAAGGTTTGTTACATAATATAACCAACCAAAAACTCGAATATGTGAATAAATGGGTGGCTTTCTGTGTAAGACTTCATAGGGTGATTTATGAGACAATAAAGGTGTAAGTAGGCGATTTATGAGATAACAGGCTATTTGTATGCTTTCTCCCAAAATTTTAAAGGTAAATTTGCTTGAAATCGAAGTGCACGAGCCAAATTTAAAAGGTGACGATGTTTGCACTCTACTACTCCATTTTGTTGGGGTGTGCGAGTGCAAGAATGTTGGAAAAAAAGCCATGATCATTAAAAAAAGAATATATGGATGTGAATTCAGTCCCATTGTTAGATTGAAGAGCTTTAATTTCACATTGAAATTGAGTTTTAACCCATGAAAAGAAATTTTTAAATAAAAATTGTGTCTCTTATTTAAAACTCATAAGGTGAACCCAAGTAAAACGAGAAAAATCATCTATAATACTCAAAAAATATCATGTTCGATTATGAGAATTAACTTTGTAAGGTCCCCAAATATCACAGTGAATTAAATTAAAAGGTGCTATTGAAGAAATGCAATTACGAGAAAATGGTAAACATGTTTTTTTGGCTAAAGGACAAATGTCATAAACATGTTGAGGATCAAAAAAAACTTTTAGAATTTCCTTCGATAATTCTTGAAGAGGAGCAAATGAAGGGTGTCCTAATCGTTTTACGCCAAAGATTGGAAGTGCAATGGACGCTAAATGCAAGGTTTGGATTTTGACTAGGTGTGAGGTAGTACAACCCGTTATATTGCTTGCCTAGGCCAATCGTCTTCTTCGTAACCACTTCCTGTACCACACAAAAATTAGGATAAAAATTACATTACACATCAATGCTTGTGTAAGTTTGCTAATTGATAATAATTTTTTTTGAAAATTTAAAACATGTAGCATCCCATCAAGTACTAAATCCGAAGATAATTTGATAGAGCCTATGGACTTAATCTCTACTATACCACCATCAGGTAATTCCACATAATCACAATGGGTGTTTGATTTTTTGTGTGTGAGTAGAGATTTGGACATATGATCTATCGCACAACTATCAATAATCCAATATAAAGTGGAAGGTGGACCATGTTGAGTAGTATTACAAATGGGTTTGAGTGTACCAATGATGTTTGCAAAGTTTTGATCAATATCATTTCCTTTGTGAAGTAAGGCCATCATTTGATTGTATTCCTCGGTGGTGAATGTCTTCCCTTCTCTAGTTGGACTTTTGGATGAATCGATGATGTTGGTTTAAGTGTTGTGGGCAACAATCTTCTTTCCTTTTAGCTTCACTTTCTTTCCATGTAATTTACGACCCATTGAGAATCCATGTAAGTAGAAACAATGATCAACGAGGTGACCATCTCGATCACAATGGCTACACTTAAGTGGCTTTTGTGGAGTCCAATTTTCTTGCAGCTTGGAAGATTGACTTATTTGAACTACTTGCATCATTTGTTGAGAACGAGAGAATTGAATTGCATGGTAGCCTTGATTTGGTTCATGTTTAGCAGCTACATTTGCTTTTCTTTCTTGTTAGAGTATAAGAGCATGTGTCTTGCGAGCATCTGACAGAGGAATCATCTTCAGAATTAATCCACGTACAGTTGCATATGACTCATTCAAGCCCATAAGAAATTGCATAACCTTTTCTCTCTCTTCTCGTTCAACAAAGCCTTTCAAGCCTCCACAGGTGCAGTTTAGTGGTTTGTGATATGAAGCTAATTCATCCCAAAGAGCCTTCATTGTAGTATAGTAAACAGAGCAGAGATTGATTGTTTTCCCTATCGATGTTCAACAATTTCCAGTCGAATTTGAAAGATTCTTGAATCATTTCCTTCTGAAAATCGCTCTTTTAGGTCTTCACAAACTTCTGTTGCGGTTGTAGCATAGATAACTCTTCCTGATAAATCAGGATGTATTGCATTTAGGATCTAGGACAACACCATATCATTGCACTGTTCTCTCATATGGAATTTTAGATCTGTGGATAATGGAGCCTTAATGGATCCATCAATCAATCCAATTTTGTTCTTTGCACTAAGACAAATGCACAGAGCACGACTTCATTACCCATAATTGTACCCTTCAAAAGGTTTAGTGACTAGAATAATTCTAGGATGATCAGAGGGGTGCAAAGCTAGTGGATTGGCAATATCAATTATTATCTCTTTGGTTGTTCCACTCATGATATTGTGATTATTACGTAAGGTGTTTTGATTTCAGGGTCATCAGGATTGATGCTCTGATACCAAGTAAAAATGATGAGAAAGGAGGAGAAAAAATAATTAGGAATTTCTCTGTATATTGTATCAGTAAAAACATATGAGACTTATAGATTTGAGGAAAAGCTATTCTACGTGAATGGTTCCTGAATACTTGCTAATTATAAGAATTATTCCTATCTTATCTCTATATAATAAAGTCTATATATCATGCTCATAACGATTCCTAATACAACTATACACAGATTGCATAAAATATGGAACACTTTTCTTTCCTTTAATAGTTACTTCCTTCCAAGGTCGATCTCTATAAGACCACAGGTACCTTTCTCATTCTCAGCTACCTGCTTTCAGAAATCGAAACAGAAAAACTAAAGTTTCCAGAGAATTCCCATCCTTCCTATCAGCTTTATATAAGGAAATAATTACATATAGCTGATACTTGGAAGTGAAGCAGGGAAAAATCTCTGTTTGTGCAATGGAAAAGGCAATCAAAAATTTGAGTTCATGGGTTGAGATTGCTCCGACCCTTTTCCTATCTTCGTACAAGACTTCTTATTCTCATCGATTGGAGACAATTATAGAAGAGGATGCTAAGGATAGGGACGGTGACCCCTAAATGTCTACACCTTACAGTCTGTGTTTGCACAATTATGGTCACTTGGACTTTCTTTGCATTGGCTCTAGAAATAAGGTCCAATTTCTTTACATGTTCGTGCCTACTGGCTACTGCAATTTCCATCCAATCAATATCATTGTTTCCGTATGCTTCCTTAGATTTGTACACCTTTGATATTCTTGAGTTTCCAAGACTAATCAATTGATGATTCCACCAAAAATATAAGATTAACAATAACTTGGTGTTATTTCCATGGTTCAAACTTGTAATATTTTTTATTAAAAAAACTTTTGTTAACTTTATGTATAACTTTTCTTTATTTTGTATAGTTACATGTAATGTTTGTTTTAGGTAAAGTGAGGTCATTTTGTAAAAAGACGTTGGACTCAACTTTTGTTTTCTATTTGTTTGTATATAAGCAAAAAATAACTTGTGTAAGACTTGAAGTGAGATAAATAAAAGTCACTCCTTATTTAGCTTCTCTTTTCATCTATGGCGAATTCTTCATGGTATTAGAGCGAGGCAACGAAACTGCAATCGATCGTCATTCTTGATCGATTGGCTCAGGTTATTGCAGGCAGTTGACTGTCGCTCATCATCAACAGTTCTATTTTTGGTTTTGGTCTTGAGGGAGCAACTGGATCAAGGGACCAAAAGTTAGGGTTTTAGGAACTCCATTTTCTTCTCACAGGTGCACATTCGGTTCGAAAAGCTTTTGATGATGGAAGTTTTTTCACATGATTCACTTGCTGGATTGACTTTTGATCCCAGATTGAGGGTTCCGCCTGAAGAAACTCCAATATATCTTCAAGGATCAGACTATCTAGGTATGATTTTAGTTACTGCAGTATTGACTGGAAATAACTTTTTGAGCTGGAGTAGATCGGTTAAAATAGCTCTAGGAGCTAAGATGAAATTAGGATTTATCGATGATACTTGTTAGAAACCTAGTCTAGGATCTATTGACTTTGATAAATAGATTAGGACTGATTACTTGGGTAGATCATGGATTTTGAACTCCATGTCAAATGCTATAGTAGAAGCCTTCATTTATACAAACTTTACCCGAGAACTTTGGTCAAATTTGGAAGAAAGGTTTGGAGAGAGTAATGGTCCATTATTGTATCACTTACAAAGACAAATTAGTGCAGCATCACAAGAAACTATGTCTGTAGCTAAATACTTTACTAGTATTAAGAAATTGTGGCATGAACTTTGATGTCTCATGCCTGTCCCGTAGTGTACCTGTAGAGCAACAACACAACGTGTTTGTGGAGTTCCTAGGGCTCTAATTGATTTGACTTTCTTGAATCAGCTGATGCAATTTCTCATGGGTCTAAATGAGAGTTATGATCATATGAGGAATCAAATCTTGGTTATAGAACCTTTACCATCTATCAATAAGGCATACTCTATGGTATTAAAGGTAGAAAAGAAAATGGAGATGCAGATGGTTTTTAATAGAGTGGAGTATAGTGCTATGTTAATGAATACAAGGAATACTAAGAGGGGTTACATATCGAGGAGGGAAATAATCTAAGCATAAATGGGGCAATAGTGACAAGGGTGAGATGCATTATTTGTTGGAACCCCACCCCTTCGAGTCACTTGTCCGATATCCTACGTGACATCTGGACACGCATCCCACAAGGAAGGAATTCCTCACCAAGCCAAACCTCAACAAAAATACCCAAATCACATACTTCTGAATATATTTGAAAATTTAAAAGTCTTGAGTCCTAAATTGAAAATTGATTCCTCTCATTTTGATTCAAAATCATCTTTTTCAAAATTTAAAACAAAACCTACAAATTTTTATGGAGAGGTAGAGGAATGTCTTAGAAATCCAACGCTTCAAAAATCAAGTCAATCAGAGGTTGGATGAAAAAGTTATAAGCAAAAGAGTGGAAGGAAGTTGGGTCAAAGGAGGAAAAGGGCCGCGTCGCCCTCGCGACTCGCACAACCTCCTGGTCCTTCTTCCTCCGACTACCTAACTTTCAAAATTCACAACTTTTGATTTAGAGATCCAAAATTTTCAAATTTGGTATCAATGGAAAGTTAAAAAGTAGCTCTACAACTTCCATGAAGGACTTAAAAACCAATTTGGCCTCTAACGGAGTCAAAATCAACCTCAAAGTGGCTGCTTGGAAAAAAAAGTTATCGTAAATAGTAACAGAACTTCTAAGCATCATAACTTTCTACTCCATTGTCCAAAAATGTCATACTTTATATCAACGGAAAGATAAAAAGACAATATACAACTTTCATGAAGACTCTAAGAACAATTTCTAACTCTATGAGGGTAAAAAAATTCACTCAAAGTTTCTATCCTGAAAATTTCCATTCTTGACAACACCTACACCCCACTTCAACCATTCACATCTTTCAACTCCCACATCCAAAAATAACATATTATACATCGTTAGAAAGCTATGAAATTTCTCTATAACTTTCAAATAGGCTACTTGATCCAATTCAATCCATATCAGTCCAGAATTTGCCTCAAAGCATAGCATACACAAACCTACGCTTATGGACATTTTCAAAAAAATTGCAAAGCAACCTTTGAAACATGCATCGGCAAAACACAATCAAACTTGAATATCTTTCAATAATATCAAAATATGAGTTCTTACAAAGCTTTAGTGGGCATTTCTAGCCCCATTATATTAAAGTCTCGGAAATTCAAATTACAAAGAAAAGAAACCACATGAACAGTAATTTTGCTCCAAAAATGCAACTAAAGCTTTGTTTACAAAATATAGCTTCAAAATCAAAAAGCAAACGGGAGTGATGCCTTGACCTCGGTTCAGTCACTCATTTTCTTGCTCATCGCCTGTGGATGGGAGGAAAGAAGAGGGTGAGCTCGACGGCTCGTGAGTAACATACTTATAACTAAGAAACAAGCAAAAATCCTTGAATCATTTAATTCCAATGCAAAATCTACATTGACAACCATGCCACAATGTGATCCAAAATTTACAACTTATCAAGCCCTTTACAAATCAACACAACGAATACATCAAAAAGATTTCAAAACATAGTCACATAAATACATTGGAAATGGTTCGGGTGGACCCAAAACAGAACGTACTACACATTTCGACGTAGCGGTCATGTGTAGCCGTGAAGTTAGGGGAGTCCGTGAGGAGCTCCATACCACTAATGGGCAGGCGGGAAAAACCTACAGACAAGTGCACTTGACTCACTTAAGGGACCACCATAAACCCATATAAGCATACATTTCACATTTTTCAAACACATTGGCCAAAATGCCATATTTCCGAAAGCAATTTTATAACTATGGCATTCTTTCCAAAAGTGGCATTCTTTTACAATCATCATCACAATATGAAAACATTCTCACAATTCATTCACAAGAAAAAGACACATGTCATATTCTCAAATCATTCTAAAGAGTAATAAATACACATTTTCAAAGTTGTTGGAAAGCATTTAATTCCATTTATTGAAAACAAGTGTACTAGCTCATTTTCTCAATTATAAAGATGTTACCCACCTTAAAATCCCTTGTTTTAGACTTGCTCAAGATGCCTTTCCTCAAGCTCCTCTTGCCTCCCTTGATCTTCTTCACAATCACAAAACCCAAATCAAAAGAGATCTTAAAATTGGAAAATCTAAGGAAGCAAAAGCATGAAATTTATCCTAGAATACTCCTACGTATACTTTTCCTAAGCCATTTGAACCAAAACTCCTTCAAAATTCCAAAGGTGAAACAACTAACCTTGAATCTCCACCCACAATTTTTGCTCTTTGTCTCTAATGGAAGATCAAACCTTCCTCTTTCTCTTTTCCTTCTTGAAAAACTCTTAAAATCACTCTTCCAAAGCAAAGAAAAGATTAAACCCTAAGTTCTTCCTCTTCTTCTCTTCTTTCCCTCTTAACCGAAACTCACCTCTCCTTTTCTTCAAAAATTTCGTTCCTTCTCTCCAAAACAAGACGAAAATGCTTTTGTTTCTTTCTTTCTTTTTAATGAAGCTAAAAAGACCCAACTACCCCTCTTTGTAAGCCTTATACCTTTTAACCTTAAGAGATCTTCCCATTTTGCCCTTATACATTCTTATTCCTTCAATTAAACTCACACCATACTATACTCCACTTAATCTTAATTTATCCATTTAAAACTTCTAATTCCATCAATCTAAGCAATAAAATCCTCCAATCATTGACATGCTAATTAAACTCTAACCAAAAGCAATTAATAAATCAAAACCTCAAAAATAAAAGAAAACATACTTATTTAATAAGAAAAGAAGTCAGGGGCCAACATTTAATATGGTATGCCTAATCCATTTTCATTTTTATTTGCGGGGTCCTATGAAGAGGTTCTTACATAGCCTTATGGGTTCATCTAGTGCGAGATTAGACTAAAGAGTTACAATTATAATTAATAATTAATTTGACTTTTCTCGATTGATGTAATGAGGCTTACGTAGTTAAAGTG
>JANIPM010000005.1:72619026-72636774 GCA_027478405.1 Erythroxylum cassinoides
ATATGGATTATTAGCGGAATTTTCTGGTAGTGAACCTTTATCGTGGGATACGTGTCGGAGAGACCTTCGGGCGTCCCAATATGTACCCTATGATGAGGGGGCGCTACAGTACCCTACAGTAAGGGGGCGCTACAAATACATTGTGTAACTAAGATATCTCATTTTTGGATTGCCATAACGATCGCCATAATTTCGCACTCGTACATCGATTTAAAACGCAACCTTCTAACTAAAGCATGGCTGAAGAAAACTATAGGTTGCCCTTTTTAGCTCAAAACAGCACCCAACCCCACTCCTAAAGCATCCGTTTCAATCATAAATGTTTCCTCAAAATCTGGAAGCACAAGGATTGGAACATTTTTCATTGCTTCTTTCAGTTTCTGGACAGCAAGTGTGCTCTTTCAGTCCATTAAAAAGTATCTTTCTTTAGTAAACTTGTCAGTGATGTTGTCAATTTCCCATAATCATGAACAAATCACCGATAATACCCAGTTAATCCGAGGAATCCCCTCAATTCCTTTTGGTTCTTCAGAATTGGCCACTCATCCATAACTCTTAACTTTTTTAGGGTATGCGGACACTCCCTCCTTAGAAATCACGTGCCCCAAATATGCCAACTCCATTCCTCCAAAGCAGCACTTTTTCAAGCTTGAAAATAATTGTGAAGTCGAGATAAAATAACACGTAAATGCTCAATATGGTCACTCATAGAAGCATTGTAAATCAGAATATCATCGAAGAAAACAAGCACTTATTGTCAAAGTAAACCCTTGAAAATACTATTCATCAATGCTTGAAATCTCGCAAGCGCATTCGTTAACTCAAACGACATTACAAGAAACTCAAAGTGACCATCATACATACGGAACGCTATTTTATGCACATCCTCCGGTTGGACCCAATTTGGTGGTATCCAGATTTCAAGTCAAGTTTAGTAAAAATTCTTGCCCCATTTAACTGATCAAGCAATTCATCAATATTCGGGATTGGAAATCTATTCAAAACTATCACTCGATTCAAGGCCCTATAATCCACACAAAATCGCCAACTCCCTTTCTTCTTTCGAACCAACAATATCGGGCTCGAGCTAACACTTGACCTGATTAGTCCTCCCTCTAGCATCTCAGTCACTAACTTCTCAATTTCATTTTTTGAATATATGGATGCCAATAAGGCCGCACATTGACAAGTTCTGAACCCTCTTTAAGCGTTATCACGTGTTCATAGCCTCTGAATGGGGGTAATTCTTTAGGTGTAGCAAACACGTAACTAAATTCTTCCCTCTAAACTCAGACTCAACAAGGTCTTGTCTTTTCTTCGTGGTTTCTAAGTGAAAAAAACTCCAATAATTACACTTCTTTCTCCACTTGCAGTTCTTTTACCATAGTTTTTAAAGAGACCATGGCCTTTTTCAAGCTAGGATCACCTTTCAAAGTGATTGACTGAACATTCAATTCTAACGTCATTGTAAGTTTTTTCCAATCATCTCCTGTCTCTCCCAAAGTTGCTAACCACTTGAGGCCCAAAATAACATAAGTACTTCCTAAAGGTAATGGCAAGAAGTCCTCTACAATTGTTATGTTTCAGAGCTTCAAGATCACACAATTACACACACCCATTCCTTTTAATTGTTTCCCATAACCAATAACCACTCCATATTGTGAAGTCTCCTGAATGAGTAATTGCAAAGCCTCCACCACACCAGCTGAAATTAAATTATGCATGGCCCCACAGTCAATTAAAACCACTACATCTAACCCATGCACTTCTCCTTTTAATTTCAGAGTCCTTGGTTCGGAAAATCCCACAATAGAATTTAAGGATAATCCTACTCCTTCTAGCACCTCTGTTTCAGTCAGACCCTTCTCCTCTATACCATCCCCTGCGTCTTCCTCACTTACTAACAACGCATGCAACTCTTTCCTTTTACATCAATGTCCCACATGCCATTTTTCATCCAATGATAACAAAGCCCCTATTCGCTTCGAGTTTGAGCTTCATTGGGCGCAAGCTTTCTAAATCGTAGGCACCCATAAGACAGGTTGGTGCTAGTGGTTTCGGTTTTGTGGATTTTTTGGGGAGGTTTGGCATTCTGGGTGGGAGTGTTTGAGTTGCTAGAAAAAGGGTCGTAGGGTTTGTTTGGGGTCTATGTGACTATTTTAGCATCTGGTTTGAATAGGATTGAAGGGGGCTCTTTGGTGGGTTTGGTTTGTTGGGCAGTGGACAAGACCTGGTTCTTGCATTCATCTAGGCTCACAGCTCCCATAGTCTCCTTTAGATTTCGTGCATTCAAGACCAGCAGTTCAGCCCAAATTTTCTCGTTAAGGTCGTTAACAAATATGACAGACATGGTGTTATCGTCAACCCTTCTCACCGATGCCGCTAAATATTCAAACTGGGCTCTGTATTCAGCCACCGTTCTGTGTTGTTTGATGGCAAAGAAACGATGGAGTAAGGAACCATCTAGTATTCTAGCAAATCTATGCAACATCTAGGTTTTCAATTGCTCCCAACTCTCAAAAACCTTATCCCTCTCTTCAAACCTTAGCTAAGCTTGTGGCTCACCTTCAAAACAAACACCCAATGCCTTAAACTTCTCTGCCTCTGATAAACGGTTGATGGAAAAATACCTTTCAGCTCTAAAAAGCCCAAGAATCAACACCCTCTCCATCAAACACTGGCAATTCCAACTTTTGGGGGTGTCAGTTTTTCTCCCAGATCTATTCAACACTCGTTGTCACCTCCTCTGGTATCATCTCTTTCTCAACATTAATAGGTTCCATCACTTTTCATTGGGTGTTATTGGATTCCGCATGATTCGGGTTTTTAGGGATGAGTTTTGTAACAAGGTTTTAAATGAATGTTGATTCTCTTTCATTTGTTGAACCAATAAGGTTATTGCAGTCAATAGCCTAACCACCTCTTTTTTTAGTTCAGGAATTTCTTTGACACTTTCTTCAGAGTTTTTGATTTGAGATCCATTTTAGTTTTGGGCATGAACTACTCCGGGATCGGAACAGCTCTGATACCAAATGATAGATTCTGAAATGTGATAGATGATAAATGTATGAAGTGTTGGTTGATATCAGATTAATAAATTAGGAACAGAGAAAAGGGAGAGTGTGTTGTATTGATGATGAAATGAAACAAATGTTACAAATGACACCAGGAATATTCGAGAGGTTGCCTTCTCTCCCAAGACCCACTCAAATGATAAAAGATTCCTAATACTTTCACCCATTTCGCATTCCACTATTAATAACAGACTTACTAACAATAGAAAATAGACAACTCAGCAGATAAGACAAAACAGTGCAACAACCTGCCATCATGACCCACGTATTTTACTAACATTCCCTCACCAAATAACGAACATTTCCTAACCTCATACGAACCCAATAATTCGAGCCAGCCCTTTTGTAGTCAGGATACTTCTTCCTTGCATAGACAAACTTAATTGGAGGCCTATTGGCAATAGCAAACCTATCACAATGCCAAGCTCCCAACTTCCTGTCTTCAAGTATCTGAACTGTTTTTGTGCACGTGAATGTTTCCATAATTTAAACTTGTTTTTCTTCTGGTATGAATCAGTGTTCTTACTTTTATGCAGACGCCAGATGGACTCAAACACAAACTCTTCCAATTCAGGGTCCACTTCTTCGATCTTTCTTTGTTTTCGTCTCAGTCCTAAGATTGAATGCACCTTCCACCGCCTTTTCCTTTCACATAACTAGAATAGTTCATGAAAAACCATTCTACCACGACAAAAATTAAATTCCAATGAAGAATATGGCTAAGGCCGGCTTGACTAAGACTCTTAACTGTACGATCGAGGAGTTTCCTTGTTTCTTCACTGGCTCTGATTCATTAATTACATGTTTGTTTCTCAGGAAGCTTTTATGACTCCTATTCATGAAATTCCTGTTTTCATACCCCATAAGGTGGGAGCCAGAGCATAATATATCAGAAAGAAGACAGATAAAAGTTGGCGTGCACCAAACCAAGAACAGTGTAAAGGGGACATCTTGAGATAGTAAATTCACTGTTCAATTTGTTACAATATTGATCTGAAATCTTCATTGCACAGTTTGTGCTTGGCTCGTAAAGGAAAATGGTGAAACTCCATTGAAGAGTCCATGCAGTACATGCAAAATTATGTTACTTTTACTGATAATCAACAGTAATAAGTGGCTTCCTTTTAAGACCATTGAGTTTTGTAAAAAAATTGTACAGTAAATTCAAAATGAGGCTTGAAGGAGAATGTCCTTCAGCCTCACAAAGAAAAAAGACATCTGGTTTATTAACTCTATCTACTAGAGCAAAACAATGTGTGAACGGTGTTCGCTACATTCAACACTAAGCTGACAGGAAAATCTCATCTTCTGTGAGTTCTTGCTTTTGGGTTATAGAAGCACTGGCAGTCAAAAATAGTTAGAAGTAGGAACGCTCGTTGAGGTTGATCCCCTGGAGGATGTACTTTGTGTCGAATTCCTTTGGCGCAATCTGATGTCCGTCAGATCAGAAAGAAGTCCAGGTTCTGAAATCCTGACGTCTCTGATGTCTATTTCATTGTTTAAAATCCTAACCACTTTGGACATATGTGGTCGGTGCTTGACATTTTCTTGCACGCAAAGTAGACCAACCTTCAAGAACCGAGCTGCTTCTGCTTCTGGGAAGTTCCTATTAAGAACAGGGTCTACTATCTGAACAAGATTATTGGCATTGTAGAATTCCCATGCCTGCAAATTGCCATTCATAAATGTTTCATTGATGTAACACTAAAAAGATCAGACAGAATCTACTTGTTTCAATATGCTACCTTTTGAACCAGGTAGTGTTCACCGTGTTCTAAATCGAAATCCACAGCTGATCTACCACTGATAATCTCGAGTAACAGAACCCCAAAACCATAGACATCTGCTTTTCTCGACAAATGTCCACTAACTGCATATTCTGGAGCAAGATATCCTCTTTTCCCATGAGGCATTGCCAAGAAAACTAGTCAGCTAAAGCCTACATGTATCAAAAATTTAGAACTAGCTATGAAGAAAAATGATCGAATTACTTACAATGTACCCGCAACACGAGTACTAACATGAGAAGTATCGTCTCTAAGCATTCTGGAAAGGCCAAAATCTGACACTTTTGGTTTGAAATTCTGATCCAAAAGTATATTGCTTGCCTTAATGTCTCTGTGCAAGATACGAGGATGAACTTCTTCATGAAGGTGAGCAATGGCGCGAGCTACTCCCACTGAAATGTCCCTCCTTGCCTCCCAGCTGAATTTAGTCCTGTTTTGTTCTTTGCCTATTAATCAAGAACACATAAATTTTCCTAATTTTGTACCAAAACATTCTTTTCAAGAAAGAAACTAACTTTAAAGTCACTGATAGATTTGAAAGACGAATTACCAAGTAAGGTTTGAGAAAGACTGTTGTTTTCCAAGTACTCATAGACCAAATATCTACTGGCTCCATCAACACAACAACCGTGAAGGGTCACTAGATTCTCATGTTTGATGTCGGACAGTGCAGCCAATTCCGATATGAATTCTCTCTCCCCACGCATAGATTCGATTTCCACTGAAAGAACCTTAACGGCCACGAAAGATCCATCTTGAAGTCGGCCCTTGAAAAGTCAAGTCCGACAGCACACATCAATGATTCCCACAAAGTATACAGAAAACCCAGATAAATAAAGTTGGTGGAGGGTACGGAAATTACCTTGTACACAGAACCAAAACCACCTTCTCCAATCTTGTTGGACGAAGAGAAGTCTTGCGTGGCCACTCTCAGTTCGTCCCTAGAGAATATTAGTAAATTCCCATGTTTTTGTTCACCTGGTTTCAATCAAAAGCTGACGGTGAAATGGAGAAAGTAAAAAAGAAAACACATCAGAATGACAACTAATATGAGCTGTTAACAGATTGGCACAAAACACACTGCAAACAACTCGACAGTTTTAGGACCACAAGTGCAGCATATCTGTAAAACTTTGCACCTGTCGGCCTGCTGGTGGCGACTGTTTCAGAGGAGAAGCAATTAGAGCAGCCAAGAAAGAACTTCATGCTGTGAATTAGAAATTTAGTGCAGGGCAGCTAATATTTATTGTAAAGATTGGAACTTTTGTACTCGTGAGACATGAACACGGAAGATCACATGTAGTTTTAGCTGGCTAGGACGAAGAAGAATAAGTACAAAGAAGAAAAACGAGGGAGCGAGGGAGGATGAGAACACGGCTGGGCAGCTCACCCGTGGATTTTGACTTTTTCCATAGGAAGGTCATGGAGAAATTATTTTGTTTGTTTCTATTGTTTGGAATAGCTGATGCTCTTGGAACTTCGGAATAGAATCAATTTTTCTATAGTTAGTTAGTAAGAGAGGTGGTTGGCTTGTTCCCACTTGGATAATTTAATAATACCAGTTTTGATTTAAACATAAAACGTGGGATTTACGATTTAGAGAGATTTAATAATAATGTAGAAGTAAATCAACAAACCCAAACTGATTTCTCTTTCACCTTCAAGTTTACCTATCACGGTATATACCACTCGAATGTTAATCTTCATCTGATCCGAGGAAACCTTTGCACGTTTTCGTTACCTTTTGAGAGGCCTATGCCTTATAGAAATTGTCTACTTGAGACTATTGTCCATTGCGAAAAATTTCTCACTGCTAGCTCTCGTAAGAGTCTGGGCCGTGTCTCAGTCCCAATGTGACTGGAAAGAGATCAAGCTTCAAGAAATAGTGAATGGTTGTATCAATATACAAATGTATAACTCTTCAGAAATTTCAATTGCGCTTATATTCATCACTGTAGAAATTAAGTTCAAGCCAGAAACTGAGTGAATCGCGAGCTATTCATATTCGATTATTAGATAGGTATAGCTTGTACAATTCATTCTAATTATAAAACTAATTATTAAAAAAAACCAAAATATTAGTTGAAACAGATGCGTGTGGAATATAAATTTCTTAATCGTATGATTCAACAATCTTTTCTGAAGATACGAAATACACAATCTTATTCTACTGATGTTTCAAAAGACAAAGTTATTAAATTTAATGTGCCATTAATTTCTACACCTACTTACAATTTGACTTCTAATCTACATATTAATTTTCGACTTATTATAAATGATACAGTTACTTTGGATATATTAAATATATCCAATTTTTATTTTGTACAATTAGTTATCACAACTTGGAGAAAATGTATGCATTTTTTTCCTAGTAGTGACACAATTTAATTGTATTAAACTGCTACCTTTATGAGAAATTCAGCATTTACAATTTAGATCTAAAAGGTGTACATATATTAAGAATAAACCAATGCTGATAACATCAAATATGACAAAGAAATTAGTTTTATACTAATGTAAAAGTTAAAATAAAAAATAAAAAATAAAAATAAGTCGGAATGTCAATAAATGCTATAAAATACTTTTAAAATTATTTTAAATAAATGGTGAAGTCTATTTCATTGATATTGTTAAGTTTAATCAGTGTTACATTAAGGTATATTACGAAGTAACAATTGTAATATATTTGATAATTTATTAAAAATTATGATAGTCATAATAATTTATCTTACTATAATATTAATGTACTCAGCATACAAGGTTTCTCGTTTTGTAAAAATCTGTGAAGGGTCATAATATACGCAATCTTCTATTCATATTTTTACAAAAAGACTATTAGTGTGATTTGAAACTCCTATCTTATTATAAATTATATAAATCCCTTTTGTAAAACTAAAATTACGAAGTGTTTAGAAATAATAATATCACGAAAAATTTCAATTGGTTTGAATCGAATCCTCAACAAAAGTTTTTAATTTAAATAGAAGATTTTAAAAAATATTTATACAATTAATATATGAAATCTAAAATTTTAAATTTAAGATTAAACTTAAGTTAATAGAATAAATGGCTTTTTTCATCTTATAAGCATATTATAGATCATGAATTTTAGATTTTAGATAAAGAAAAGCCCATACTAACAAAATTGTGAATACCGTTTCGAACCGGGCAGTATTGGTCGATACTGTTGGGACCCGATCCGGAGATCGGATCCTAACCGAAAAAACGGAAACGAAAGGAGCGGATAACAAAGCGAAACAATCGATAACAAAGCGGAACACAAAACAAAAGCAGAATCGCATGCGAAAATCAAAGAAATCGAATCGAATACGAATGTAATTGGAAATTCGAATCAAAACTTAAAAGCGAAAACAGAACCATATTGGAAGCGAAACGAAAGCGAAAGTTAAAGAAAAACGAATCGAATAACAAATCGGATACGAATCAAATAGCGAATACATATCAGAAAGCGAACACAAATTCGAATCGAATGAAAGGGATCTATTAACTGAAACGAATTCTGACATCCAAGAGCAAAACAAAATAGCGTAGAAAACTATCGCGTTGGAGACCTAGACTAAGACATATCGGAAATCCGGTACAAATTATTTTTTTCTTTCTTTCTTTTCCATTTCTTTCATCTTTAATCAAACTCATACAAATCAAACAATACAATTTCCCTTTTGGAAAATTTAACCTTATACAAATCTCAATTCATATTAGACTTCTTAACATGCAATTTCTCAATCTCATCTTGTTAAAAAATCATGTATCCTATTCTTTTCTTTCCTTTGTTATAAAAATTTCGGCAGCATAACGGTTGCATTTAAACAAACCCAAAACCTGCAAAGGGTTTCAAAACACACTTCTAAATTCCTAAGCAAAAATTCAGAATCATCGGACCCTCCCGTCTGGAAATTCAGCATAAACAAACATAATCCTATTTCTAAAACACTTTAATACGTCTCAATTCACAATAAAAAATCATACCCCAATATAATATACAAATCCATAATTTAATCCGAACACAACCCAATCGTATTCATAAACACTTTTATAACTCAAATTAATATACAAATCTCATAATAAAAAAATATCAGAAAACAAACGTTTACAATACACAATGGCATTCCAAGCCATATACCAAAATCCCCGAATACCTAAAACACAAAACCAACAAAATCGAACATAAACCTTGACCTTCTTTCATCCGATCTCTCGCTCAATATCTGGAGACGGGGATGAAAGGGGGGTGAGCTAGATAGCTAGTGGATAATATGTTTATAAATTGAAAGATAAGCGAAAACATTTTGCAAAACATTTTGCCATTTATTTTTAAAGGTTTCACGGTAGAAAAATTGGCAATTTTCTTATTTCTTAAACTTTGCAAATCATTGCTAAATAATTTCAATAGTTTCACGACTGCAATTCCTTAATAGCTTATTTCTCAAAATTTTCACATTTTTCACACTTACACATTTGATGAACAAATTCAAAAACATAGATACACACAAATATAAACAAAAATCAAAAACACATAACATATCAGAATGGTTTGGTTCTGTCCAAATCGGAACGTACTGCACATTCCCGCATAATGGTCCTGTGCATCAGTGAACGGAACGTACTACACCTTCCCGCATAGCGGTCCGGTAAGGTCCGGTGTAGCCGTGAATTATGTGAGTCTAAAATCGAAACTCCAGTGCCTCTAGTGGGCAGGTGGGAGAAGTATTTAAAAATAAACAAGTGCGCACTTGTCCCACTTATGGGACCTGACCAAACCCACATAACATATAAATCGAAACCGAAAATTTAGAATTGCTCGAAGACACATTTTGAAATCTTGATTTTTCATGTAGTGTCGCGCTCGACACAAATCACATTCACCAATCACATAAGTTCATATAGCAATATACATGCAATCTCAATTCATCACAAAGAAGGCATCAATTTCTTTAAATCAGAATTCAAACACACAATGCACATTTTTCATCCAAAAATTTCATGTAGCAAACTCATCTTTTATTCAAAACAATAAAAATCCATCAATTATTTCAATTTAATAAATCATAGCAATATCATCAAAATATTCGAATAATTCGAAAACAATGAATTTCATAAATCTAGCAATTTCTGAAAATCATTCCGAAAGCAAGGAATTTAGTCCTTCGAAAATCATAATTTTCAAACATTTTCATAAACATAATTTATAAAAGTTTTTGCTTCTTGATTTTTCAAAAATACATACTTAGCTTAAAATTCAATAAATAAACATACTACCCACCTCGAATCAATGCTAGAAGCTTGTCCCTAGCTCCAATTTGACCATTTCTTCTTTCTTTCTTCCAATTTAAATTTCCTAAACAAAATTCACCCAAATTCAACATCATAAATGACATAATCCTCAAAATTGATTTCATAAATCACAAACCCATACTATTTTTAAGGAATCTAAACCAAAAATTTACTAAAAACTCAAAGACCAAAAATTGCTCTTACCTTCAACCTTCAAAATTTTGGATTTTTCTTGGGTTCCAAAGGAAGCTTTCACCTTCTTCCATCTTTTCCCTTTAGAATCAACTTGAAATCATCCTTGGAAGGTAGCAAAATTTCGAACCCTATGATTTCTCTCCTTTTTCTCCTCTCATTCTCCTATCTTCTTATTCTCTTCTTTTGTTTTCTTTGTATGTTATCGGATGTCGGATCCGCTTTCGCATTTGTTCCGCTTTATGACTTGATTGAATCCGTTCGTTTGTATGCTTCGTTTTTGATATGTTTCTGCTTGTGAGTCCGATTTGTTTTTGCTTCGCTTTGATTTCCGATCTGTTCGTTTTTTCGGATTATGTATTTCCGCTTCGGATTCTTTCGATTTATGATTTTGAGTATTCGATTCCGCATTCAATTTAGTTCCCGCCTTTCGTTTTGTGTGTCCACTTTCTTCTTTCCGGTTGGGATCTGATCTCCGGATCGGGTCCCAACACTTTGCTAAAGGATATGTCGCTTGGTCAAGAGTCGTGATGTTTCGCCAAGAGTCATGATGCTTAGCCAAGAGACATAACTTTTGAAAGATTCATGACTCTTTAAAGGCACCTTTTGGTGGCCTATAAAAGGGAATTTCGTAGTACCTTTGATAGAGATTTTTTTCTTTGGCTGAATACTACACTCTTCTCCCCATCTTTGAGTCAAAAACACTCCTTTCTTTTAAGTCTTCATGCGTTGAAGCACTCTCCCATAAAATAGTTGTTAAGCTTATTAAGAGCATTGTGGGTGAACCATATGGATTGCTACTTTCACAAGTTAACAACTCTTTCGAACTTAGTACGTTGTGACGAGATCAATCTACTTTATCCATTCTAACCATGATGAGTTGGAGAAGAAGGAGAAACTATAGTGGTCTCCACAAGGGGGCCAAAACGTTAAGCATACAAGTAGTTATTCTATTGTGTTTCAAGTTAGTATATCATCCTACCCTTCTTAGTAACATTCATAGGATCTTGTATGCTTATGAAATTATGAGATTTCTTGTTTGAGTTATGATCTAAAATCAATAAATGGTATCAGAGCTTTAGGTTGAAAGCATGATTTGAAATGATTTTATGATCATAAAATTGACATACTAATATGTTGGGATATATTTTTTAGTGCAATCATGATAATGGCATGTGAATGTATTTGTTGCAAATGTTCTATGTGTGATAATTATCATGTTAAATTGAAGGTTTTATTGAGAGCATGTTTTGTGAAACAATGAAAGCATGTTCAAAATTTTTCTAATTGATGCTATATGCATTTCTTTTGTTGTATTTTAGCATGAAATAGTTATGTCTCATACATGTTGCTTGATTAAGTCTTATTATGGTAGAAATGCACTTACTTGTGATAATTGTATCAATGTAGATGGCATGTAAGAATATTGTTGCTGAATTAAATAAAGACCTCAAGCTTGATGGAGGTAATTACTCTATTTGGTAATAAAAGGTTCAATTCATCTTAACTGAGTAAGATACACCTGATGTGCTCTTCCATACGATCGAGTCACCAGTGGTGGGTGGAAAATCTAATGCCAATGAGGCATATAAGAAGAAATATTATATGGCCTATGTTACTCTCTTGAGTACCATGGTTGATGAACTCATAGTAGATTTCTCTATGCTTGAGTCGGCCAAAGCCATATGGGATTCGGCCAAGACTAAGTATGGAGATGTTTCTTTGGAAAAACAAAGAGTCATTATTCTCAAGTTTGAGAATTATAGTAAGAGGGCTAACCACAACATGAGTGCCCACTTACATGAAATGTCACACATGGTCCATTAATTCAAATCCGCTAGTCACGTGCTCACAGATGAGCAACAAGTTTAAGCAATAATCCATTCCTTGCCTGATGAGGAGTGACAATTGATGAAGGTCAATTTACGCCACAACTCTCAAATCAAGCCATTTGATGACACTACAAAGCACCTTCTGTTAGAGGTAGAGGTGATGGCCATCAAAAACCATTCAAAGGCATATGTTGCTGGAACTTCCTTTCCCCATAAGAACAAGTTCAAAGGGAAGAAGAAAAGGAAGGATGGTCAAGACAATGAGAATGGTGCCAACTTTTGAGAATGGTGCCACCTTGAAAAAGTTCAAGAAAAAGCGCAACAAAGCCAAGCTGAAGTGCTTCAATTGTGACAATAAGGGACACTTTGCAAATGAGTGCAAAGCACCTCCTAAGGTACATGTTCCTTTTTCTACTTCATTTATGCATGTTGTGTCATGTATGTACTTAACTGAATCTGATTCTTTGTGGATTATAGATTCGGGAGCTACGGACCACATAGCCAAAGAAAAGTCTTAGTTCGTGACTTTTAGAAAGTTGCTAAAGGGAGCAAAGTATGTTTCTGTGGGGAACAATGTAAGGCTTGAAGTAGAGGGTATAGGAACTTATAGAGTTCCTCTAAACAATGGACATTTGTTGTTAATTGATTTTCTATATGTACCTAAGATTTGTAGAAACTTGTTTTCGGTATGTTGTTAAAGTTTGGATATTATTTGAATTTCTTTAGTAAATCTGTGGATATTATTAAAGATATTGCAGTCGTGTGTTCTTGTTTAGTAAACAACGGGTTGTTTCAATTGAACGTGAGTGTTGCTACTTCTAGTTGCTATGTAACTGAGGTTACTATTGAGATGACTTGGCATGAGCGTTTGGGACACATTAAACAAGAAAGGATGACTAAGTTGGCCACACGTGGCTTACTTAGATCATTGTCCAAGGTCTCTATACCAAGTTGCCAATCATGTCTTATTGGCAAGGCCACAAAAAATCCTTCTGGCAAGGTAACTAGAAGTCAAGAAGCTTTACAATTAGTTTACTCCGATCTTTATGGACCAATGAGAATTGTATCTAGACTTGGGTTTAGATACTTTATCACATTCATTGACAATTGTACTTGATTTAACTATGTGTTCTTACTAAAGCACAAGTGTGAAGCATTGAGGTGCTTTAAAACATACTTGCACTTAGTGGGGAATCAATTGGGTAAGAAGATCAAGTCATTGAGGACTGATTATGGTGGCAAGTACATGTTAAATGATTTAAAGGCATTTTGTGACCAAAAGGACGTTATGAGGCAACCCACACTTTCTTGGACTCCACAATAAAATGGAGTAACTTAAAGGAAGAATAAGACTATTATGGATATGGTGTGATCCATGATGGCTAAGGCCAACTTGGATATTGCCTATTAGGGCGATGCATTGCTTAGTACAACACATATTTTGAATAGAGTGCCCTTTAATTCTATTGATTCTACACCACATATGTTATGGTCGAAGAGACCCCTAACTTAAGTTATCTTCATCCTTGGGGATGTGCAGCTTATGTACATACTATAGATCACCCTCTTGAGAAAGAGGCCCTAATGGGAGGAAGTGTGCCTTCCTTGATTATTCTGAGTATTCTAAGGGGTATGTGTTCTTGGACATAAGTCACAAGATTAGAAATGTCTTTAAATCAAGAAATGCCAACTTTATTGAGGATGTGTTCCCTAAAGTTGGTGAATATTGTGATTTAGATGCGATGGTTGAGACCTTTGTGCAAGGTTAGTCTAGTGCTTTGGAAGGACTATTGACTACATCTTCTGCAATAGAAGTTCCTCAACAAGAGGATGTTTAAGTGCCTCCTACATCCCCACTTGTTAATGAACAACAAGAAGAAGTTCTTGATGAACAAGTTCAAGAGGGAGTTAAGGAAGTTCAAGAATCACATGATCAGGCTATAGGGCAAGATCATGATAAGCCTCCTCTTATGCCTAATTTGAGACATTCAAATGAGCAATTTAGACCACCAAAAGAATGGTGGATTTTGGAGGGAAGTGAAGCAAACTTGGTGTCATCTGAGATTGATGAAACAAGTAATGTGCAAGAAGTTCTCGAAGGTGTTCATAAAGAGAAGTGGCTAATGACAATGCAAGATGAGATGAATTCAATGCATTTTAATGAGTTTTGGGGCTTAGTTGAATTACCTCCTGGCCAAAGGGCTATTGAAAACAAGTGGGTTCTCAAGATAAAATTGAATCTGATGGTACTATTGAAAAGTACAAGGCCTGATTGGTAGTCAAGGGATTCATACAGAAGTAGGGTATAGATTTTAAGGATACCTTCTCTCTTGTTGTGAAATTCAATTCCATCAGATTATTACTTGTTATTGTGGCTCATTTGGACTTAGAATTGCATCAAATGAATGTAAAGACTGCCTTTCTCAATGGTGATTTGAGAGAGGAGATTTACATGCAAAAACCCGAGGAGTTTATTGAAAAAGTTTAAGAGCACAAAGTATGTAGACTTAAGAAGTCTATATACGGTCTTAAGCAAGCTTCAAGATAGTGGTACTTGAAGTTTCATAATGCAAACTTTGGTTTTATGATGATGCATGAAGACCATTGTGTTTATGTGCACACTTCTGGGTCCAAATTTTCCATTATGAATCTATATGTAGATGACATATTGATAACAAATAATGGGTTGAGTTTGTTGAAAACCATGAAAGGATGGTTGTCTTCCACCTTCGACATAAAGGATATAGGAGAAGTTGCCTATATCCTTGGTTTCAAAATCCTAAGAGATAGGAAAGTTAAGATGTTGGCCTTGTCTCAAGAACCTTATATTGATTGGCCTTTTCTTAAGAACCTTATATTGATAAGATTCTTGCAAGGTTCAATTTGAAAAACTCAAAACTAATAAGTACACCACCTGCATATGGTTACAAGCTTGGGCAAAATTATGTCCTCGTAGTACTCAAGAAAAAGAGGAAATGAAAAAGGTCTCATACCTAAGTGCCATTGGAAGTCTAATGTATGTCATATTATGTACACGACCTGACATTAGCTAAGTTGTAGGTCTACTGGCAAGATATTCTTCTAACCCTAAAATCTTACATTGGAAGTGTGTGAAAAGGGTCCTTAGGTATCTCAAGGGTACAAAGGACTATTAGCTATGCTACCAAGGAAAGAATCTTGGTTTACATGGCTACACTGATGCTAATTAGGGTGGTGATCGTGATTCGTGCAAATCTACATCTGGCTATGTCTTCATGTTAAATAATGAGGTTATTTCTTGCAATAGCAAAAAACCAAACTTGTACAGCATTGTCAACAATGTGGCTTAGAAATTTTATTCAACACTTAGGGTCAATTGTGCCTTTCAAAAAGCCCATAACTATCTATTGTGATACTATGGCAATTTTGGTTTACACTAAGGACCTTAAGTATCATGAAAAGACTAAGCACATTAGCATAAAGTATCATTTTGTTAGAGATGCAATAAAAGAGGGAGAAATTAAGTTAGAGTACATATCTACGAACCTAATGGTGGCTGACCCTATGAATAAGTCATTACCACAATTTCATTTTGCTAAATTTGTAAAGGCAATAGGTCTTCGTATATTATGAAATGTTGGTATAATTTTCTCCTTCTTGTGTCACAAATGTAAGAAGTTTGATAAATGAAAAGTTGTTTATCAATTATTGGTGCATTTCACTTTGAAACCACAACGAAAATGTACATGTCAATCATAGGTTGGGGTTGGTTTTCTCACATGAGCCATCCACCCTTGCATCCTTGTGTAAGATCAAGGATGAGACCGCTAAAGTCTTAAATGTATATTATCTCGTAAAAAAGGATATGTGACTTGTGTGTCATACATTTAAGTGGGAGTCATGAACTAACACATGACAACTTTAGTCTATAGTTGTCTTGATTATGAATGCATCAAGATAAGGTGATCAAGGTCATCAAGTTTGTATGGCCACTCATACATACTATCCTATGATTTCATTCTCAAGAGTGAGAATAAGGAGTATTTCATGGTTGTTTGACATGTCCTCCTATTATTGAGAATAATAGGAGTTACACATCTAAATATTTTAAGAGGGAGAATTGACACCCCTCCAAGTGGGAGTGGAGTAGTAAAACATTTAAGGATGTGTTTAGGGAACATCAAAGGGATGTGTTCCAAATATTCCAGAGTTAACTATGAAATCGACCAACCAAAGAAAATAAGTAAGTTGTCTCTTGTCTTGCTTATGTGTGAGATTGTTCATTCAAACCCCTTAGTGACTATGGCTTGCTATTAGGAAATTGAGGATTATTGTGGTCTTCTTAATTGGTTATCAAAGGTCTCGAGATAAATGAGACTGGAGTATCCTCTTTTTAGATGATCATGTTTTCTTAAATTTTCTAGTAATTCAAAGCTAAAGGAAAGACATAAATGCATAAGTTGCTTACATAAGTATAATTGCATGAGCTGCATAACTATGATAGCATATGTTGCATACCATAAATGATACACAATCACATTATTCAATCTTGGTGCCACATATTGTTTTGTATAATATGAAAGATTGAGTGTGATGTGAGAAAGAAACCAAGTGCACTTGATGTTTAATACATTCATGAGTTTTATGAGTTAAAACTCACAAAGGAGACTGAAAGTGATTAAACATGTGTATCAAAATGTCTTAGGGTTTGAGAGGCATAACTTGATTTGTTCAAATGTGAGGAGAGAGATAATATTTAATTGTGGGTCTAACAACCACAATGTAAAGAGATTTTGTTTACGTGCCTAAGTTTGCACCCACAACTTAAAATTATGTTCTTCAACGCTTTGTATGTTCACTTGTTAAGTATGTTCTATTTGAATAGGAGCATTTTTTAAAAAAATATATCTTTGTGCGAGTGGGAGTCTATTGGAATTTTATAGCTTAAGTGTTACAAGTTCTATTTGACACATCAAGATATCTTTGAAAGTGTTTGAGTTTCATGTACGGAGCTAACCCTCAGCTTAAGGGAGCTCAATGAAGCTCATGTAAGCTATAAGTGGCTTGACATGACTTTCCCTTCGCTCAAGTGTCTATGTTGTTTTTATAGGGCTGAAGCATAATACGTAAATAAAAGAGAAGAAAAGAAAAAGTTTTGCCAAAGAATACCATCTATTTATTGAATAGAAGCTTGTCAATTTATACAGTCTTTCTCTAACTAAAAATTAAAAATCAGATAACATCTAATCTAAATCAAAATAAAATAAAATCTAATTTATTTGATAACTATCACAATAATATCTCTAAATTGATTTCTAAAATCAAACTCTAAATATCATAATCAAATTTATCTAAAACCTAATTTTTGATCAATTATTTTGTAGGAATCTGCAAGCCTAAGGGATTTTCCAACAAACTCCTCCTTGCCTTAGGAGTTGTAGAGCTTTAATGTCAAAATAATTCATCATCTTGATGTACTGTTTTTGCCTCTTCATTTTGTAACTTGCAAATTTTCTCCATATGTCCAATATGTCCACATTTTTTGCATTTAATATCAGGCCTCCACCAACATATTCTTTGTGGGTGATT
>JANIPM010000005.1:72667401-72678990 GCA_027478405.1 Erythroxylum cassinoides
GGTTTACTCTGCCCGAATCATTATTTTACACATTGTGTAAGTTGAAGCAAATGGGTGAACCAATTTTTAAGATTGAGAACACCGTATACATTGGCAATGTATAAATAATATTGTTTTTTAAATTAAAATTAAAAATAATATTGTTTTAGATAAATAGATTATAGATAAATAAATAAATTATTTTAGATAAATAGATTATAAATAAATAAACAATATTTATACTAATTAGAGATAATATCACGGATCCTAAATCTTTCTAAACTCCGCATTTAATGAAACTTACATTGGGTTATTATTATGAATTATGAATTATAGATTATAAATTATAAATTATCCATACAAATTATAGTAAATTTTTATTGAATATTCGATTGTTAAGTTAAAAGTGTGTATTAATTATATTAATAAAAAAGTTAATGAAAGATTTAATTTAATTAATTTTAAAAATTAATTAATTAATTAAATATATGTTTTGAATTTATTATGTATATTTAAACATTTCCTTAAACTTTGCATTTTGGTGCTCACCTAAAGACAAGATTTCGATTTTATAAAGGTCATCGTCCAGTTGGGAAGTTATTTGAGGATAAGTCCGAAGCAGACACGCAAACGTAATAACTAAAGACAGAAAAACCTGAAAAAGTAACCAACTTCAATGCATTAAAAAAATTAAATAACATAAAATAAAAGCACCCATAAATCTCCGCCTCTCGAATCCACCATGATTAGGGGGATGGTGGTGGTCTAGTGGGTGGAGCTTCAAGCAATCCCACCATTATTCCCCACTCCTCTACCCATCTCTAGGATACCCACCACCCATTTTTTATATTCCCTCTATTCTAATCCAGTCCTTTCTTGTTCGTGTTCTTCTTCGTAGATCCAAAAAAAAAATTTTCAGTTTTTTTTTCATGGGGAACAGCAGCAGCAATGGTGTCAACAGCCGGCGTCATCATGGTAGCAGCCGGAGAAACCACCCGCCGCCGCCTCCCCCGGTGACACCTCAACCGGAGATCACCGCCAACCGGTACGTCTTCGCAGCGGCGACGCCGTACCCTTCCCAGTACCCCAATCATAATCCTCAGCCGTACTACCCGCACCCCGGTTACTACCCGCCACCCTCGATGCCAGTTCCATTGCCGGCGCTGTATGATCATCCGCACCGCGTGGGCTCCGTACAGTGGATGGGCGGGAGATGCCCCATGGTGGCTCCGCCTCCGCCGTACGTGGAGCACCAAAAGGCGGTGACGATAAGGAATGATGTTAATTTAAAGAAGGAGACTTTGAGGCTTGAAGCTGATGAGGAGAATCCTGGGAAGTTTCTTGTTACTTTCACGTTTGATGCTACTGTTGCCGGGAGGTAATAAAGATTGAATCTTTTACGTGGGTTTTGTGTTTAATGTATTTGCATTTGCCTTTTTAAGGATGTAGGTGTCGTCTTCGGACATAGCCTTAAGGTTTTACGGTTGTTGGGGTTTGAATGTGTGGTTAATCGAGTCACTTTTCTCCCTGAATATGATGGTTCATTCCGAATAAGTCCGTTTGTTGACCGCTTAATTCTGTTGTAGCAGTTTAGCCTGTGATTATACCGTCTCAGATGGTTTTGTGTCGACACCGTAATTGGGATTTGTTTGGCTTTGTAGTTGAGGATTATGACTTAAGCTCAGTTTCTTGTAATTGTTCAGTTACCATAGTTATGTCCAGGTCTGAAAAGGTAGCAATGTGGAAGCTGTTTGTGTTTTGCATTTGTGAATTGTGAATTACATTAAATGCAACTAAAAAAATTGCATTTTTAGCATTTGGACAGCTTAAAAGGAAATAGATGTGGACTATTGTAATTGCTTAGAGAGTTCTTCTCAATGAAGTGAAGGTTGCTTTCAACAGAATTACTTATTTCATATGAGCTTGTGGGTTGATCTTATGCTTTTGAGAATTGTTAGACAAATGATCCTTCACAAGAACTTTGAAACCGTTCACATTCAAAGACTGATCCCATTTCTCTATAATTAAGAATTGTTATTCCAGCTTCTTGGTAATGCTCAGATAGCATGGTGTCATTTTCTGATGACATTAATTGGTTAACTCATAAGACTTGAAGTGTTCTATAATTTGTTTCTTTGACTCTGTTTCCAACATTCATTATATGAGAAAAAGTCATTTGATGCTGCACAATGGAGTTTATGTATGCGTATTGAGTTCTTACATAAAAGCAATTATTTTCTGCATGTTTTGCTTTCTTCCTCAATTTGGCTGTCTCCTTAGTTGGAATTCTTGGTTGTTATAAACCTCGATTTTTGAAGTTGTTAAATGATTCCCCACCAATCATTTGACACTATAGTTTTCTGTAGCATCCTTCTCAGGATTATATTTTGTTCTTTTTCGCCCATTTTCTTTTATCCTCTCTGATTTTATTACTATCAGGATTAGATGTGTTGGAAAATGAGACCATGTATTGTTTATGGGTGTATAGTCTATGTTCTGTTATACTACTTGGCATAAAAATTGAATTTTTCTTGAAGGTGCTTTTTAAGTTGTAGGTTGCATATACTTTTGCTAAAAGTCTAACTTTTGGTTTTTGTCTCTTGAGTTTGCTGTCGTTGTTTGTATAATATCTCCTTCTAACATGGTTGAATTATTCTCCTCTATGAACAGCATTACTGTTATCTTCTTTGCAAAGGAAGGAGAGGACTGCAACCTGACTCCATTGAAGGAAAGTGTTCATCCACCAGTGACAGTTAATTTCGAACAAGGTCTGGGCCAGAAGTTTCGGCAACCTTCAGGTTCTGGTATTGACTTCACGTTATTTGAGGAGAGCAAATTATTACAAGTGGGTGAAACGGATATCTATCCACTAGCAGTGAAGGCAGAGGCAAGTCCTGTGAACCAGAATGGATCAGATGGAAACCCAATATCTGGGGCCACGAACTCTCAGATAACACAGGCAGTGTTTGAGAAGGATAAGGGTGAGTACCAGGTGAAGGTAATGAAGCAGATTCTGTGGGTAAATGGCATGAGGTATGAACTGCAGGAGATATTTGGGATTGGAAATTCAGTTGATAGTGATGTTGAGGCTAATGACCCAGGAAAAGAATGCGCCATTTGCCTTTCAGAACCAAGAAACACAGCTGTTCTTCCATGCCGACATATGGTAAGCAACAATTCATTGAATCTCTTTTTTTTAGGGGATGCGTAGGTGAGAGAAAATTACATAGTTTATCCTTTATCAGTGGCTTGTAACTTTAGAAACTTATAATTTACTGCAATGCCTTGCAAGTCAAAGACTTCCCATTGCAATGGAAATCATTGCATTGAGATGAAGGACCATATTGAACAGCTTGCATTCAGATGTAATGTTTGCAGTCATGGTTTGATAGGAATATCAGTAGCGATTTGTATTATTTACATAGATGTAGGGTACAGCAGCAGTATATACCTCCTGGAAGATAGCTTCCAGGCCACTACAATATCTATATTTCCAGAATATGAATGATGACCCCTCCCCCTCTCTATCAGATTCCTCTATATTCCCTGCATTACCTTCGCAATCTCTCTCTCCATAACTAACTCCTAACATCCTGCCTATGTGGCATTTACCCCCTTCCCCATCTTACCCCTACGGATGTAAGTCTGGATGGGCTTAGTGGGCTGTATATGAACACTGACAGGCTGAGCACTAGGAGGAATGCTAACAGTTCCCTCCTCCTCAAGAAGCACCTTGTCCTCAAGGTGAAGGGAAGGGAATTGTCCTTTGATGAAGCCGGCCTCTTCCCAAGTTGCTCTACTTCCAATTCCTGATGCTTCAGAATCTGCTGTAGTGCGTGGGAAGAAGAAATATGCATGTTGATTCCCTGTAATGTAACCTCTAATCCCTTTCGATAGACTGACATGTACATTTTCTTCTAATCTACCTTCACCACCCCTAGTGTTTCTAGCCATGTGACCCCTAAGATTAGATCAGGTCCTCCCATGTCAAACACATATGCATTCACCCTAAACTCTTCTCCATTCAACTCCAGCTTAATCTCCTTGCAAACTCCTTGTGAGAAGGATCGATGTCCATCCCCCAACCTAACACCAAAAGTTTTGGTTGAAGTGACAGTGATACCCATAGCCTGAACCAATCTTCGGGATACAAAGTTGTGGCTAGCTCCACTATCAACCATTATGACAATAGGCATTTCATTTAACTTACCTATCAAAACCATCGACTTCGAGGGTGAGGATTGATCACTTCCTAATTCCATGAACTCCAGAGAATTGCACACTAACTCCCATTCTTCCTGCTGATCCTCTATCATTGGTGCTTCTTGGTGAATTTCTCCCATGTCTGCTTCATGACCTTCCCATATAACTAACCGAAGTCTGGACATCGGTGGAGTGGGCCGAAAGTTTGCCCACACTTAAAACACAATCCCTTAGCCCTTCTCTCCATCAGTTGTTCGTAGGTCAAGTTCCTCGTTCCCCTCCATTTCGAGTTCCATGGTCGATGGCCTTCAGTAGTGGTGTGTCGGTTTTCGTTGGGTAATTCTTTTGCTTCATTCTTGGTATTACCAGCTGTATGGGTTGGTGGGACTGGACGGTTAATGCTGGTACTATTTAATCGATACCCAAAAATTGAGTGGGAACTTCCATGTTTAACTTTTCCTTCTCCTGGCCGTATCGCCCCTTCACCGACTAGCTCTCTCTCCACTTTCCTTGCTATATATTAGATAATATATAAAACCAATTGAGTTGGCCTCACACAACAGCTTAAGCTATTGTGATGAAATGGTCGCTTAACATGGTATCAGAACCTCTATGACCAAATGGTCATGAGTTTGAATCCTACCACCCACCTATTCTAATTAAATTAAGCACAAGATAAAGGAGACCTGTGCAAGTTTCAAGCCCAAAGAGCTTTCACTTGAGGGGGTGTATTAGAGAATATATAAAACCAATTTAGTTGGCCTCACACAACAGCTTAAGCTATTGTGATGAAATGGTCGCTTAACACTATAGAAATTAATCGAGTTCGGGTAGGTGGATCGTGAGTGCGAACTCTGTTTTTACTTCTTCACGCAAGTCTCCCAAAAAACAACTCATATACCACTCCTCTGAAAAATGACCAATCTGCGATACCACTCTCTCAAATTCATCGATATACTAATCCACCGAACCACGTTGGGAGACCGACTTCAATTGTTCTATCGGGTCACCCTCGTCCTTCCCCCCATAACGGTCGAACAACGATCGTTTGAATCTTTCCCAAGTCATGCATGGGTCCAACTCACGTAAAGTCATGAACCAATATAATGTCGAACCCTTCATACAAATCTGAATCATGGGAAGACGAAGCTCAGAAGGGATTTCATGAATCATAAAGTAGGATTCAGCTCTCATGACCCATGTGAATGGGTCGTCCCTATGGAAAACTGGGAGGTCGACCCTACGAGCTGTGTTCTGATATTCTTCCCATGCACGTGTCGTCGCAGCCAATGACACGTGGTCACCCTGTTGGTATTGCCCAGAACCTTGCGGACCACTAGCGTGGTGCCTAGTTCCTTGCGATCTACTGGCGGTTTTGTCGTTGCCAGTGGTAATTGAAGAGAGATGCGCAGGTCTGTCACCACCACCAGAAGAGGACGCATGTTGAGTAAATGCCGATGGTTCTTCTTCTTCGCCCATCTTCTGTTTCAGCAAGTTTCTGGCCATCAAGGATTGAAACCCATCCCTCATCTCAGACTGTAGCAGATTTTGTGATTTGGCCAGCGTCTCCATGCTGGCCATCAAAGAGCTTAGCTGCGATTGAAGATCCTTCAAAGTGGTGTCATGCGATTTAACCATGCCCTCTTGTGCTGAAAGGGACAATTCCTGCCTCCGGAGAGACGCCTCTACTGCTGATACTCTAGCTTCCATTCTAGTTTGCATATAATCTCTACCCTTGGTCTCTCAATGAAAGCACCAATTGATACGAATATCAGTAGAGATTTGTATTATTTACGTAGATATAGGGTACAGCAACAGTATATACCTCCTGGAAGATAGCTTCCAAGCCACTACAATATCTATATTTCCAAAATATGAATGATGATCCCTCCCCCTCTCTATCAGATTCCTTTATATTCCCTACATTACCTTCACATTCTCTCTCTCCATAACTAACTCCTAACATCCTGCCTATGTGGCATTTACCCCCCTTCCCCATCTTACCCCTAAGAATGTAGGTCTGGATGGGCTTAGTGGGCTGTATACTAACACTAATAGGCTGAGCACTAGGAGGAATGCTAACATGGTTGAAAATTGAAATGACATAAAGAGGATAGAATACTAGATCTAGTGCACTAATCATGGTGGTTGCAGAATATATACTTTTCGTTAACATTTTCTTGTTCTACTTTTGTTGCATAAGAATGTCAAAAGACTGGAAGTTTGATCGCACAGATCACAGGCAGCTTGAATGCAATTTATCGGTTCCTTCTATTTAGTAACTGTTTAGTCGGGCATTGTTTTGGTAATGGCATATGCTTACTTAATCTTCTCATTTATGCAGTGTATGTGTAGTGAATGTGCAAAAGTTTTGAGATTTCAAACGAATCGGTGCCCCATTTGCCGTCAACCTGTTGAGAGGCTTTTAGAGATAAAAGTCAATAATGGGCCTGATGAATGAGGAAAGGAGACAATGCCCCCTTTTCCTTGTTGTATAGTAATTTGTTGATGTTCCTCACTTTCTTTCTACCCTGGTTTTTCTACCTTTAGATCTTATACGTAATAACCGACAAAGAATTGTAATCAACATGCAGTATTGTGCAAGATAAATTGCTGGCATTGTGCCAAAAACATGTATGCCAATACCTTCATCTCGAGCATGAGCGCATGGTCGCAAGGCTAACTTTCAGGAATCTCATATAATATATGGTCGTATGTGTCTGGAATTGTTCAGCCACGTTCTCTGTTACTAGTTCTTTTCATCGTCTTGTGTTGATTTAAAAAGGAAAAGAAGAATGTTATTTTAATGCAATCCTGATTGAGCAAAATCCATGCATGCACATCTCTGGAGTTATGAAGATTGAGAAAGCAGCTTGAGGCTATGTCCTAGGAGCTTTCTTACCTGCAGGTTGTAGGATTAGGCACTTGAGCTTCTACCGTCTTGGCAGAGCCTGCATGGCTCTCCAAGCTTGCCTGCTTCTTTTCTCGATCAGGAATTGGTACGAGTGTGGAATTATCCTGTTGTATGTAAATGGAGATGTCTTTCACGCCGAAAAGGCTTGTATGCTTTAACTGCTTGAAAATTTTGGTAATGTGGGTAAATTAACCTAAGAGATTACCTTTTGCTTTATGAGAAAAAGGGCTTTGTGATTATTAGGAACCGAAAAGTATTAGCATTTAGCAACTGTAATCGCCTTCAGGACTGGAAAAGTGGAGTGAAAATGGCCGACAAAGCATGTTACACGTTTCACTAGTTTATAACAGTATCATATGCCCAAAAGCACTACTTGCTTCATCAAGTTCAAGACATGCAAGTAGAACAAGTTATGCACGCAATAAATTTGTTGTACTTCATCGAAAGCAAATGGTTGCTTATGAAGTTCAAGTTCCCAACCACAAGGCTGACATATATAGATAACAAATGGTTGCTTATTTAGCTATAGTGCCCAACCACAAGGCAACTTCGGATGATTATGCTTCAAGAGCTGACATCCTGCAGGAACATCTCAGAACAACAACAAACAAATACGTAGTATGTAAGAGAAGACAAGCGTCATTCAAAGATCATAAGAACATAGGGTGTCTAATCTCCCCACCATTGATGGACAAAGATACCACTGCTTCTAAGGCTCTTGAAGAGGTCCATACAATCCCCCTCAACCAAGCCTTTACCATCCAAACCATCTGAGCAGTTAAGGAACAGCTCGTCAACAAAGCATATGGTTCCGCTTTTAAACAAGTCGATGAGAAATTTCAGTTCTACCTTCCCTGTTTTCATCTTCAGTACCACAAAATCAGAGAACTGAACTGTTTCCTTAAACCAAGCAAGAAAATCAAACCCTTCGTCTACCATTGACGGATCAAGATCTTCAAATTGAGGATTCTGAATAGCCTTTTCTCCCGACAGACCTGGATAGTAAATGAAGGTAATGCCAGGCTTCTTGACATAGGAAAGCAGAACTGACGTGTTATGGTCGACAATATACGTATTGAAGGAGTTTTGATTCACAGGATAAGGCGGAAACGACATAGAATCCAGATTCTCCCCGAGGCCGATGTGAACATACACTAATCGCTTCCTGGAATGCATATCAATAAAATCCAGCAAATAAGCAATCCTTTTTTCATATCCAATTTGCTTACTTACCGTTGAAGGCTCCACATATTCCATTAAAGGTCTGTTATTAACCACAGATTGGCACTCAGCTGGCAAGTGAAATTGCTGGAAATAACCAGTAGTGTCAATTCTTTTCTTGAAAACAACCAGCGTAAAACCCTGAACATAACCAACATGTATGACGCTGGAATCTTTCAACAATGATGAAACCGGTGTGGCCGATCTAATCAAGCTATTTGTACTCATACCATCAACGCTCACAAGCATTGCCCCAATTCCACCAGGCTTGACAATGCGCTCAATCTCGAGCACCAGAATAGCAGGGACTGAAACCTTATCCAAGTCCATGGAGAACACAAAGTCGAAGGAATTGTCTGCATATTGCAGTTCATAAACCAACTTCTTATGCTTGAGGGAGAAAAAGGGGTGTCTGTGAACCCCACAAACGTTGGTAAATCCCAATTCTTGAAATGCACACATACCAGACGATCCTTCACCTACATAGAGAACTTTTGCACCATAATCCAACATTTTCATGTCTATTAGCTCTCTCACAACGCCAGTAGTCCAATTGACATCTTCCTTGCAGGTAAGTGATGACCAAATTGGCATCAACAACCTATTGGCAAACAAAGTTACACCCCCATACATACGTGGCACATCACATTCATCAGAATACACGGAACCAATCAATCCTGTGTCAGAACCAGACAGGAATTGCAGCAAGGAAAATACAGACACAGCCGAGGCAAGTATAAAAGAGCGTAAAAGCAAGCGCCTGGCTACAGACCCACTAAGGATTTGGAATCTCAGAGCCTTTAAATCCATTAGTTCTCAAAACCAACCACCAAACCAGCTTCAATGATCGTGTTTAATCAAAAACTGAGAATTTCTGATTAAGGGCATTCGAAATAAGCAACAAAAGAAGCAATTTTGGCAGAGAGAATGAAGCCTTACTATGAAAGAACACAAACTTTAGCGAGTGCAAAACCTGGACAAGGTGTGATTCCCACCCACCAGGAAACCCATCAATTTTTGGAAGCTTAACCAAACCCTCTTTAAGAACTTTTCTTGGCTTAGGCTCAAACCAACTAGTATCCATCTTCCGTTCTTCCCCTGATTGAAAAACACTATTCCTCAAAGATCTATCTACATCACCTCATATTTACACTAAAAAAACAATCTACGTTGTTCCCGTTGAAATTGACCCCCTAAATTCAAAATCTAATCGGAATGTAAAGAAACAATCACACCCCAAAATCAGAAAATAAAATAAGAAAACACACCCAGGAATTAAGATCGAAGCTGGTGAGTTCTGGTGTTTCATTTACTCTGAAAGCAACGAGGAGCTATAGTCAAACACATAGATACTCCATCTCAAGCACGAAGTGTCAGTCCTCAGTTGTACTTTGTGAAGTTTGATTATGACGTAATCACTGATTTGTCAATATTCAACAAGATTCACGTGTGAGTAGCTTTTCATAGCATGTGGAGGTGGCAGATGTTTGTTGGTTGAGGCCCGCTTTTCACGCCTTACCATTTATAGACTTCTCATTTGGGAAATTGGATCAGAAAGTGACGGTAGTTGGCCCCGGTTTCACGTGGATCTGGAGACAGGGTAGTTCGTTTTCTGCACGTCGTCCTTTCTTGACGTCCAAACGCATGAGATGCTTTAAATTGTGCTTTTTTCCAGTTGTTAGATGGCAATCCGGCTCCGCACGATCGGCCCCAAAGTCAACGGATCACGCACCAGGCTTAGGCCTAAGCTATTCAGGTTTCGCCGATCCGAAATTTGACTGAAAGTGACAAAATGACAAAACGACATCACCTTTTAATTTTTTTAAAAAATTAATAAATCAGACAAGATTGATCCCGCTCACCAGTGGCCCGTCGAGCTAGGCCTTGCTCATGGACTGAGAAATTCCTAACCTGTTAGGTCGCAGGTTAAACCATAGGTCGATCAACTTATAGGTCAAGCAAGGGTCGCTCTAAATTTAGATAGTTTAAAAACCCAAATTACTACATTTGAGAATTTGCACCCTAACTTCTTAGGGTTTAAAAAACACAATCACTACAAACAAAAGTTTCAATAAAAAATGCACCTTAAATAATAATTTTTAGAAGATGTCAACTTAAAATATTATTTAGTTAAAATAAATATCATTAAAAACATAATTACTCTTATATAATCAAGGAGGAGAGCATGTGGAGTAGGAAAATCAAACCTATCAATTCTTAGACTCTAAAGCAAATCTTGAAACTAAGGTATGCTTCGGGTCATTGTTAAAATAATTATAAAACATGATTTTGGTTTGATTGATAAAATGAATTGGGTTTATTATACATGATCTCATTGAACAATCTAAAGATAATGTTCCATTTGAAGGCCAAGATTAGTCTAATTATTATTGATTGTGAAGGACTTAGAGGATAAAGAGCTCTTGGAAAAATATCAATTCAAGCAAGAAGTTTTTCATCCACAACATCTCCTTACATACTTCTAGGCTTTAAATCACCTATGTCGTTAACTCTATGCCCACCTGCTCCCCACAATATCCAACCATTTAATAATTGAGAGAGAAAAATTAGATAGGTTGGATGTTGTTAGGAATAGGAGGCACAGGTTTTACGGCACAGGTGATTTGAAGTCATGCTTCTATTGATGCAATGTATTCATTTCCAAGGATAGACCTGACAGTGACCAAATGTTCTTTTCCTAGATTGGACAAGAAGCAACTCATCATACAAATAATATAGGCAATGTCAAGCTTCCTACAAATCATGGAATACACTTTCTTCATTTCTTCATTTTTTTTTCAGTTGTTAAATTCTACTTTTTACTAACTTAATGTTGGGACCCGATCCGAAAATCGGACCTCAACCGAAAAACGAAACGAAAGTTGCCAAAACCAAAGCGGATTCAAATTGGATAATTCGAATCCGAAGGTAAATCGAATAACGAAATGCGGAACCAACGAATCGAATAACAAAGGTATCGGCATAATCAATAGAATCGAATCATAAGGCGGAGACAAAAGAAATAATTAATCGCACTGAAACACATTCCGACATCCGTTGGAACCACAAAGTATATAAAACTTCTCGCGTTGGAAACCTAGACTAAGACATATCCGAAATCCGGTATAAATTTTTTTTCTTTCTCTTTTTCTTTTCTTTTCTTTTTCCTTATTCCTTTTCTTTTTCATTCTTATACACCTTATTCCATCACATACAAAATCATCCATATACAAATTTTAATACTTAATCATATGCTTGGATACTCATACAAA
>JANIPM010000005.1:72679090-72691666 GCA_027478405.1 Erythroxylum cassinoides
ACACTGCAAACCGTGGGATTCGAACCTTGCACCTTATTGCAAATCTGCCCCTCCGGAACCAACTGAGCTACACCCTGCGGGCAACATTCTTGAGCTCCTAGTGGGCTTTGAGGGTGGGCTCCTTGTAGACCTGTGGGTTGTTCACCTCCCCCTTAGCGGGCCGCTGAATACCTGATTTACATCCTCCCAGTTGCTTCGCCGGGCCAGGGTGTGGGGGGCCCTTTGGGTTGGGAATTCAACCTTTTTGCAACAAGATGGCAATCCGGCTCGGCACGATCGACCCCAAAGTCAACGGATCACAGACTAGGCTTAGGCCTAAGCTATTAAGGTTTGGCCGATCCAAAATTTGACTGAAAGTGACAAAACGACAAAACGACATCACCTTTTAATTTTTCTTTTAAAAAATTAATAAATTAGACAAGACTGGTCCTGCTCACCAGTGGCCCGTCGAGCTAGGCCTTGGTCATGGACTGAGCAATTCCTAACCTGTTAGGTCGTAGGTTGAACCATGGGTCGATCAACTCATAGGTCAAGTAAGGGTCGCTCTAAATTTAGATAGTTTTAAAACCCAAATTACTACATTTAAGAATTTGCACCTTAACTTTTTAGGGATTAAAAAACACAATCACTACAAACAAAAGTTTGAATAAAAAAGGCACCTTAAATAATAATTTTTAGAAGATGTCAGCTTATAATATTATTTAGTTAAAATAAATATCATTAAAAATAGAATCACTCTTATATAATCAAGGAGGAGAGCATGTGGAGTAGCAAAATCAAACCTATCAATTCTTAGACTCTAAAGCAAATCTTGAAACTAAGATATGCTTCGGGTCATTGTTAAAATAACTATAAATCATGATTCTGGTTTGATTGATAAAATGAATTGGGTTTATAATACAAGATCTCATTGAACAATCTAAAGATAATGTTCCATTTGAAGGCCAAGATTAGTCTAATTATTGTTGATTGTGAAGGACTTAGAAGATAAAGAGCTCTTGGAAAAATATCAATTCAAGCAAGAAGTTTTTCATCCACAACATCTCCTTACATGCTTCTAGGCTTTAAATCACCTATATCGTTAACTCTATGCCCACCTGCTCCCCACAATATCCAACCATTCAATAATTGAGAGAGAAAAATTAGATAGGTTGGATGTTGTTAGGAACAGGAGGCACAGGTTTTACGGCACAGGTGATTTGAAGTCATGCTTCTATTGATGCAATGTATTCATTTCCAAGGTCAGACTTGACAGTGACCAAATATTCTTTTCCTAGATTGGACAAGAAGCAACTCATCATACAAATAATATAGGCAATGTTGAGCTTCCTACAAATCATGGAATAAATGAGGTTGCCAATTGCAGATGAATAAGGCACTTTCTTCATTTCTTCTTTTGTTTCAGTTGTTAAATTCTACTTTTTACTAACTTAAAATGTGTAGCAAGTGGTACGTTAACTGGCGAGGCCTTACGCATATTGAAACTTTCAATGACTTTTTCAACGCTCCTGGGATAGCCGTAATAACTTCTTGGACCATAGAGACTCTTTTTGATTTTGCATACCAAATGCTCTTTTCTTAGATCTGCAAATCCCTCGTGTTGTTCCATGTACATCTCCTCTTATCTGTCTCTATGTGGAAAATTTGTTTTAGCATTAAATTGTTCAATTTTTAAGTCTAGGAGAACGGTTAGACTAATAATAAAGATGACATCTTTACCATAAAAGATAATATTTCTTTAAAATTAACACTCTTTCTCTGGTTGCATCATTTTACAATAATTATGGCCTTGTACCTTGGTTCTGAGCTATTCTTCTCAGTCATGAGCCTGTACACCCGTTTACTCTTAAGAGCTTGTCTTCTCTTGGGTAATTTCACTATATTATATACATGATTTTCATAAAAGGATTACATCTCCTCTTGTGTAGCTTTTAGCCATTCTTATTTCAGACTATCACCTAGAGATTCTTTCACATTTTGAGGTTCCCATCGTTGTTGAGTATCACAAACTCATCCTGAGTGTACCTAGTTGAGGGACATCTTTCTTCAGTGGGTCTTCTTAGTTGAAGATGTTCTGGAAGTTCCTACTAAGTAATTGCTTGCTCAATTAGCTAAGGTTATTCATCTGTAGGTAAGTCTTTTGTTGATGGTACAAAATTGTCTACATTATTACTGAAGACTTCCTTTGAATTATTCCACACCTTAGTTGATGGTTCTTGTTGGAAAATTCCTTAGGCTTGCAGATTATTACGAAATAAATGGTCAAACTGACTAGGTCTTAGGTAAATTTGATTATAATATTTAGTGCTTGATTTTATGAATCGGTTTAGAGATATTCTTATGATAGTTAACAAATAAATAAGATTTTTTGTTACATTTCAGCTTTATATAATGAGCTTTGTTGCTGTCAATAAAATGAGGGTGTTCTACAACAAAAACATATTCTTTTTCCTTCTCTTTTATTCACGTCAACTTTATAAAAACAACATGGTATCAGAGCTTTTTTATCTTGAGGGACTTATGAGATGAGTGAAACCAAAACACAAACCTGATTTACAACCCAGAATTACAACAAGAGTTACAACTATTTTCAAGCAAGAGAGATTGAAACACAACTGTCTTAAGTTGCACCATCAATTTTTGATGGTGAAAACTATCAAATTTGGGTTATTCGAATAAAAGCTCATCTTGATGCTGTGGATATTTGAGAAGCTATAGAGGAAGACTATGAAGTGCCTACATTGCCAACAAATCCTATAATGACTCAAATCAAGATATACAAAGACAGGAAAAATAGAAAGTCTAAAGCCAAAGCTTACTTGTTTTCTATTGTTTCAAACATTATATTTACAAGAATTATGAATCTAGAGTTGACAAAGGATATATGAGATTACTTAAAATAAGAATACCAAAGCAATGAAAGAACAAAGAGCATATAATTGCTCAACTTGATCAGAGAATTTGAAATGCTGAACATGAAAGAGACAGAAACCATTAAAGAATACTCCGACAAGTTGATCCGCATAGTAAACAAGGTGAGGTTATTAGGTAAGGATTTTTCAGAGGAACGAATGGTGTAAAAAGTTCTTGTAACCTTAGCTAAAAAATATGAATCTAAAATTTTTGCATTGGAAGAAGCTAAGGATCTATCAAGCACGTCTTTAGCAGAATTAGTAAATGCAGTATAGGTATAAGAATAAAGGAGGATGATGAGAGAAGAAGGAATCATTGAAGATGCTTTGTCAACAAAGAAAAAATTCAAGAGGAGAAAAAAACAAGAATTTTAACAAGATCGACAACAACAACAACAGAAATAATGATGATTCATATCCACCATGCCCACATTGCAAAAAAACTAATCACCCAAAAAGAAAATGTTAGTAAAGGCTTGACATCAAATACAGAAAATGTGGACAAATTGGGCATATGGAGAAGATTTGCAAGTCATGAAATGAAGAGGTAAAAGCAGCAACTGCTCAACATTAAGAGGATGAATTATTTTGACATTAAAGCTCTACAACTCATAAAGCAAGGAGGAGTTTGATGGAAAATTTCTTAGGTTTGCAGATTATTACGAAATAAATAGTCAAACTGACTAAGTCTTAGGTAAATTTGATTATGATATTTAGTGCTTGATTTTAGGAATCAATTTAGAGATATTCTTATGATAGTTAACAAACAAATATGATTTTCTGTTACATTTCAACTCTACATAATGAGTTTTGTTGCTGTCAATAAAATGGGGTTGTTTTACAGAAAAATCATATTCTTTTTTCTTCTCTTTTATTCACGTATTATGCTTCGGCTTTATAAAAATAACATGGTATCAGAGCCTTTTTATCTTGAGGGACCTGTGAGATGAGTGAAATCAAAACACAAACCTGATTTACAACTAGAATTACAACCAAAATTACAACCATCTTTAAGCAATGTAGATTGAAATATAGCTTTCTCAAGGTGCACCACCAATTTTTGATGGTGAAAACTATCAAGTTTGGGTTATTCGAATGAAAGCTCATCTTGATGATATGGATGTTTGGGAAGATGTGGAGGAAGATTATGAAGTGCCTACATTGCCAACAATCCTACAATAACTCAAATCAAGATGCACAAAGCAAGGAAAAATAGGAAGTCTAAAGCCAAAGCCTGCTTGTTTTTTTCCATTTCAAACGTCATATTCACAAGAATTATGAATCTAGAGTCAGCAAAGGATATCTGAGATTACCTTAAAAAGGAATACCAAGACAATAAGAGAACAAAGAGCATGCAACTACTCAACTTGATTAGAGAATTTGAAATGTTGAAGATTAAAGAGTCAGAAACCAATAAAGAATACTTCGACAAGTTGTGCGGTATAGCAAACAAGGTGAGGTTATTAGGTAAGGATTTTTCTGAGGAACGAATAGTACAAAAAGTTCTTGCATCCTTACCTGAAAAATATGAATCTAAATTTTTTTGCATTGGAAGAAGCTAAGAATCTATCAAGCATGTCTTTGGCAGAATTAGTAAATGCACTATAGGCATAAGAACAAAGGAGAATGACGAGAGAAGAAGGAATCATTGAAGGTGCTCTGCTAGCAAGGAAAAAAATTCAAGAGGAGACAAAAATAAGAATTTGAACAAGATCGACGACAATAACAGAAATAAATGATGATTCATATCCACCATGCCCACATTGCAAAAAAACTAATAACCCACAAAGAAAATGTTAGTAAAGGCTTGATATCAAATGTAGAAAATGTGGACAAGTCGGGCATATGGAGAAGATTTGCAAGTCAAGAAATAAAGAGGCAAAAGTAACAATTGAGCAACATCAAGAGGATGAATTATTTTGACATTAAAGCTCTGCAACTCCTAAGGCAAGGAGGAGTTTGTTGGAAAATTCCTTAGGTTTGTAGATTATTACGAAATAAATGATCAAACTGACTAATACTTAGACAAATTTGATTATGATATTTATTAATTGATTTTAGGAATTAGATTAGAGATATTCTTGTGATAGTTAGCAAATAAAAATGATTTTTGTTGCATTTCAGCTCTATATAATGAGCTTTGTTGCTGTCAATAAAATTGGGGTATTCTACAACAAAAACATATTCTTTTTCCTCCTCTTTTATTCACGTATTATGTTTCATCTTTATAAAAACAACATAGTATCAGAGCCTTTTGGCCTTGAGGGACCTGTGAGATGAGTGAAACCAAAACACAAACTTGATTTACAACTTAGAATTACAACCATCTTCAAGCAATGGAGATTGAAACATAACTGTCTCAAAGTGCGCCACTAATTTTTTATGGTGAAAACTATCAAGTTTGGATTGTTTGAATGAAAGCTCATCTTGATGCTATGGATGTTTACGAAGCTATGGAGGAAGACTATGAAGTGGTAAGGATTTTTCTGAGGAACGAATAGTGTAAAAAGTTCTTGCAACCTTACCTAAAAAATACGAATCTAAAAATTTTCAATGGAAGAAGCTAAAGATCTATCAAGCATGTCTTTGGCAAAATTAGTAAATACACTACATGCACAAGAACAAAGGAGGATGATGAGATAATAAGGAATCATTGAAGGTGCTTTTCTAGCAAAGGAAAAAAAATTTAAGAGGAGACAAAAACAAAAATTTTAACAAGATTAACAACAACAAAACATAAACAATGATGATTTATATCTGTCATGCCCACATTGCAAAAACAAACTAATCACCCACAAAGAAAATGTTAGTAGAGAATTGATATCAAATGCAAAAACTGTGGACAAATTGGGCATATGGAGAAGATTTGCAAGTTATGAAATGAAGAGGCAAAAGCAGCAACTAAGCAACATTAAGAAGATGAATTATTTTGACATTAAAGCTCTGTAACTCTTAAGGCAAGGAGAAGTTTGTTGGAAAAGTCCTTAGGCTTGCAGACTATTACGAAATAATTGATCAAACTAACTAGGTCTTAGGCAAATTTGGTTATTATATTTAGTGCTTGATTTTAGGAATCAGTTTAGAGATATTCTTGTGATTGTTAGTAAATAAATAGGATTTTCTGTTACATTTCAACTTTATATAATGAGCTTTGTTGCTGTTAAAATAGGGGTGTTCTTCATCAAAAATATATTCTTTTTCCTTCTATTTTATTAATGTATTATGCTTCGGCTTTATAAAAACAACATGGTATCAGAGCTTTTTTGTCTTGAGGGACCTGTGAGATAAGTGAAACCAAAGCACAAACCTGATTTACAACCCAGAATTACAACCATCTTCAAGAAATGGAGATTGAAACACAACTGTCTCAAGGTGCACCACCAATTTTTGATGGTGAAAACTATCAAGTTTGGATTGCTCGAATAAAAGCTCATATTGACGATATGGATGTTTGGGAAGCTGTGGAGGAAGATTATGAAGTGCTTACATTGCCAACAAATCCTACAATGACTTAAATCAAGATGCACAAAGAAAGAAAAATTAGGAAGTATAAAGCTAAAGCCTACTTATTTTCTGTTGTTTCAAACATCATATTCACAACAATTATGAATTTAGAGCTAGCAAAGGATATCTAGGATTACCTCAAAAAGGAATCATAAAACAATGAAAAAACAAAGAGCATGCAAGTGTTCAACTTGATCAGAGAATTTTAAATGCTAAAGATGAAAGAGTCAAAAACTATTACAGAATACTCCGAAGAGTTGCTCCGTATAGTAAACAAGGTGAGGTTATTAGCTAAGGATTTTTTTAGGAACAAATAATGCAAAAAGTTCTTGTAACCTTACTTGAAAAATATAAATCTAAAACTTTTGCATTGGAAGAAGCTAAAGATCTATCAAGCATGTCTTTGGTAGAATTAGTAAATGCACTATAGGCACAAGAACAAAGGAGGATGATGAAAGAAGAAGGACTCATTGAAGATGCTCTGCTAGCAAAGGAAAAAAATTCAAGAGGAGACAAAAACAAGAATTTTAACAAGATCATCATTATCAACAACAACAACAGAAACAATAATGATTCATATCCACCATACCCACATTGCAAAAAAAAAACTAATTACCCACAAAGAAAATGTTAGTAGAGGCCTAATATCAAATGCAAAAAATGCGGACAAGTGTAGAAAATGTGGACAGATTGGGCATATGGAGAAGATTTGCAAGTCACAAAATGAAGAGATAAAAGTAGCAACTAAGCAACATCAACAAGATGAATTATTTTGACATTAAAGCTCATCAACACCTAAAGTAAGGAGGAGTTTGTTAGAAAATTCCTTAGTCTTGCAGATTATTACGAAATAAATGGTCAAACTAACTAGGTCTTAGGCAAATTTGATTATGATATTTAGTGCTTGATTTTAGGAATCGGGTTAGAGATATTCTTGTGATAGTTAGCAAATATGTAGGATTTTCTATTACATTTCAGCTCTATATAATGAGTCTTGTTGCTGTCAATAAAATGGGGGTGTTCTACAGCAAAAACATATTCTTTTTCCTTCTCTTTTGTTCACGTATTATTCTTCAACTTTATAAAAAACAACATGGTATTATATCCTTTTTGTCTTGAGAAACCTGTGAGATGAGTGAAACCAAAACATAAACCTGATTTACAACCCAGAATTACAACCATCTTCAAGCAATAGAGATTGAAACACAACTGTCTCAAGGTGCAACACCAAGTTTTGATGGTGAAAACTATCAAGTTTGGGTTATTCAAATGAAATCTCATGTTGATGTTATGGATGTTTGGGAAGCTTTGGAGGAAGACTATGAAGTGACTACATTGCTAACAAATCTTATAATGACTCAAATCAAGATGCACAAAGAAAGGAAAGTTAGAAAGTCTAAAGCCAAAGCCAGATTTTTTTCTGCTGTTTCAAACATCATATTCACGAGAATTATAAATCTACAGTCGGCAATGGATATTTGGGATTACCTCAAAAGGGAATACCAAGATAATGAAAGAACAAAGAACATGCAAGTGCTCAACTTGATCAGAGAATTTAAAATGTTGAAGATGAAAGAGTCAGAAACCATTAAAGAATACTCCAACAAGTTGCTTGGCATAGTAAACAAGGTGAGGTTATTTGGTAGGGATATTTTTTAGGAGCGAATAGTGCAACAAATTCTTATAACCTTACCTGAAAAATATGAATCTAAAATTTCTACATTTGAAAAACTAAGGATCTATTAAGCATATCTTTGGCAGAAATAGTAAATGCACTACAGGCAGAAGAACAAAGGAGGATGATGAGAGAAGAAGGAACCATTGAAGGTGTTCTGCTAATAAAGGAAAAAAATCAAGAGACAAAAACAAGAATTTCAACAAGATCGACAACAACAACAACAGAAACAATGATGATTCATATCCACCATGCTCACATCACAAAATAACTAATCACCCACAAAGAAAATGTTAGTAAAAGCCTGATATCAAATGTAGGAAATGTGGATAAGTACAAAAAATGTGGACAAATTGGGCATACAGAGAAGATTTGCAAGTCACGAAATGAAGAGACAAAAGCAGCAACTGAGCAACATCAAGAGGATGAATTATTTTGACATTAAAGCTCTATAACTCTTAAGGCAAAGAGGAGTTTGTTAGAAAATTCCTTAAGCTTGCAGATTATTACGAAATAAATGGTCAAACTGACTAGGTCTTAGGCAAATTTGATTATGATATTTAGTACTTGATTTTAGAAATCAATTTAGAGATATTCCTGTGATAGTTAGCAAATAAGTAGGATTTTCTGTTACATTTCAGCTCTATATAATGAGCCTTGTTGCTATTAATAAAATAAGGGTGTTCTACAACAAAAAATATATTCTTTTTCTTTCTCTTTTGTTCACGTATTATTCTTCAGCTTTATAAAAACAACATGGTATCAGAGCCTTTTTTGTCTTAAGGAACCTATGAGATGAGTGAAACTAAATCACAAACCTGATTTGCAACCCAGAATTACGACCATCTTCAAGTAATGGAGATTGAAACACAACTATCTCAAGGTGCATCACCAATTTTTGATGGTGAAAACTATCAAGTTTGAGTTGTTTGAATGAAAGCTCATCTTGATGCTATGGATGTTTGGGAAGTTGTGGAGGAAGACTATGAAGTGCCTACATTGCCAACAAATTTTACAATGACTTAAATCAAGATGCACAAAGAAAGGAAAAATAGGAAGTCTAAAGCCAAAGCCTGCTTGTTTTCTGTTGTTTCAAATATCATATTCACAAGAATTATTAATCTAGAGTTGACAAAGAATATCTGGGATTACCTCAAAAGGAAATACCAAGACAATGAAAGAACAAAGAGCATGCAAGTGCTCAACTTGATAAGAGAATTTTAAATGTTGAAGATGAAAGAGTCAGAAACCATTAAAGAATACTCCGACAAGTTGCTCAGTATAGTAAACAAGGTGAGGTTATTAGGTAAGGATTTTTCTAAGGAACGAATAGTGCAAAAGTTCTTGTAACCTTACCTGAAAAATATGAATCTAAAATTTCTGCATTTGTAAAAGCTAAGGATCTATCAAACATGTCTTTGGTAGAATTAGTAAATGCACTACAAGCACAAGAACAAAGGAGGTTGATGAGAGAAGAAGGAACTAATAAAGGTGCTCTGCTAGCAAAGGACAAAATTTCAAGTGGAGACAAAAAAAAGAATTTTAACAAGATCGACAACAACAATAGAAATAATGATGATTCATATCAACCATGCCCACATTGCAAAAAAACTAATCAGCCACAAATAAAATGTTAGTAGAGGCTTGATATCAAATGCAGAAAATGTGGACAAGTTGGGCATATGGAGAAGATTTGCAAGGCACGAAATGAAGAGGAAAAAATACCAACTGAGCAACATCAAGAGGATGAATTATTTTGACATTAAAGCTCTGCAACTCCTAAGGCAAGGAGGAGTTTGTTGGAAAATTCCTTAGGCTTGCAGATTATTACGAAATAAATGATCAAACTGACAAGATCTTAGGCAAATTTGATTATGATATTTAGTGCTTGATTTTAGGAATTAGTTTAGAGATATACTTTTGATAGTTGGCAAATAAATAGGATTTTCTGTTACATTTCAGCTCCATATAATGAGCTTTATTTCTGTCAATAAAATGGGGATGTTCTACAGCAAAAACATATTCTTTTTCCTTCTCTTTTATTCACGTATTATCCTTCAGTTTTATAAAAACAACAGTTCTGACTAAGAATGAATGGCAATAGATTTTGGCTTTTTTGATCTCCTTAAATCTTCAGTAGTATGATTTTCAAAGAATACATGATCCTTACTTCTTACAATTTTCTTATATATTAGATCCCATAATCGATAGTCAAACTCATCTTTTGGTGAGCTAAGGTAGAAACAATGTTTAGTTTTTGAGTTAATCTTAGTTCGCTCATCCTTAGGAAAGTGGATGAATGCTCGACAATCGAACACCTTCAAATAGTGGTATGAGACCTTCATGCTTAACCAAACTTCCTCTGTGATATTTGCATACAAAGGTTCTGATGGTGAAAGTTTGATAATGTTAATAAGAATCTTTACAACTTCTCCCCAGTATGTCTTCAGTAGTTCATCGTGGAAAAGCATGCATCAACCTATTTCTACAATATTTAGATGCATTCTTTTAGCTACTCCATTCAATTGTGTTGTCTTTTCAAGCTTGATATCATTTGTTTCACAATATGCTTCAAAAGGACCATAATATTCTCCACCATTATTAGCTGAGATACATTTTAACTTTCAGGTTGTTGCTCATTCTACTCATGTATGGAATTCCTTAAATGCCTCAAACACCTAGTCTTTTGATTTCAACAAAGATACCCAAACTTTTCTTGAGAGGTCTTCAACAAAGGTGATGAAATATAATATACTTCTAAGAGATTTATCAATCATTCAATAGATATCAGTATGCACCAGTTTAAGCACATATCTTCTTCTAATTTGCTAAGCTAATTTTTTTAAATGAAACTCCAAGTTATGTGCCACCTAAACATCAATGCATGGCTCAAGTGTTTTACCTTTAATATTGGGAAGAAGTTCCTTTCGAGCCAAAATTTGCAATCCCTTTTCGCTCATGTATCCCAGCCTCTTATGCTATACTCACAGGTAACTTTTGCTTTCCCTTTGCATAACTTTCCTTGCATACAAATCCTTTCTTCCTCGAGCTATGATCATAGTGCCCTTACTAAGTTTCCATTTACCTATACTAAAGAGGTTTGTCTAACTAGCATCATCAATCTTCTAAGCTGAGATGATGTTGAGACGCAAATCTAAAACACGTCTCACATCCTCAACACAAACTTGCACCCTATGGTAGTTACAATTTGACATCAGATATACCAACGATCTTGCTTGTAACTTAATTTCTCAATTTGATGGTACCAAAGTCACCGTTTTAGTGTAAGACAGATGATTTTAGCACATAACACACACCTCATGTTTAAGTGAGGAGTTGCCTTCAAATTGGGTTATTTTTTAACCATTTAACCATTTTACTTGGTTATTCTGTTCTCTTATTATCAAGTTCACTCAGTGTTGTGGCTAGTTGTGAGATGCATGACAGATGTCAATCTTCATGACTCCAGTGCTGGTTTCCATCATGCAAATTTTGACTTTGGTTTAAGATAGTTGTACTCTCTTTCAAATATTAATTCATTATTTCTACTTCTTCTACTTCATTTGCTCCCCTCTCTTCAAAAGGGTGTCTAGAGAATTAAGCCAAACAATAAAAAGAAACCGTTCATTGTTGCACAAGGCACGCCAATAAAGCTCCGACCTTTGCCAATTAAAGAAGTATGCTCATCTTTTCGACTTGATGGTCAAAATTCAATCTTTTATAGAATTAGTTTTATACTATTTGAAGGAGAACTTGAGTTTGGTCCTTCAACAGGGTAGAGAGAAAGCTTTGCTGATAAGTTACAAAGAAGTGCTTGTTCATTGGAGATAATATTTGACAGACTAACATCGACCATATGCGATACGAACTGTTCAGCGGCAATCTCTACCCTCTCTTTAGATTTAGCCCCGATTCTCAACAGCCCCCACACCCAACTTCGTGCTTTTTTTCTCCTGGGTTCTCCTTTCCCTAATCGCCCATCTCCTCCACTCCACCTCTCTTTTTGGCTCTCTTTCTGAGGGTCCTCTTGTCTTTTCCCCCCAAGCTTTTCAACTTTCCCGCCTTTCACCATGCCAGACACCTCCACCCACACCCCTGAGGATTTCCCCCCTCTGCCTTTCGACCCCTCCCAATCGACTCAAGTACCTCTGCCCCCAGATTTCGGAGCTGATTCTAGACCTCCAAAAGCATGGAAACAGGTAGTAGGAGATACCATTGCTTCCACACTCTCGTACAAACCACTGACTAAAATTGAAGGTAAGCTCATTGTTTACCCATATTTGGAAACGCTGCAGGAAGGAGTAAACTGTTGGAAAACTACTCTTGTCAACTTTTTTTGGACCAAGGACTAGCTTTTCCCCTTATACTATATTGGGCTAATAAATTGTGGAAAAGCACAGGATTTGTGGATGTTATGCTCTCAGAAGATAATTTAGTTCTCTTCTCCTTCACCTCCATATCCGCAGCAAACAAAATATTAAAGGA
>JANIPM010000005.1:72712541-72726328 GCA_027478405.1 Erythroxylum cassinoides
GAAATAATGTACATAATTACAAAATTTGCACATTAAGTTATATCATTTTAAATTATAATATTAAGTCAACATATTAAAACTGCATTCTCATCCTGTAAAACACTATATCAACATATTGCTATACCACCAGGAACAATATTGTCCGAGATATCATATCCAACCATATATAAAAGAAGACATGAAATGTATGAAATAGAAACATGACAGAGTCATAACATAAGCTACGTTCAACTCTAAAACTAGAAAAAGAGAGACAGATGAGATGGCAAATTCACACAATACAGTATGAAACAGTAAAACTAACTATAGATGAGATGAAAAACTCACAACTTTTATCATTCAAAAGCATTTTCAATACATTTTATCAAGATGGTAGAGACAAAGGGAGGAGCTTAAATCAAAACTAGTATAAATCCTATATAGTTTTTGACATTTATTTCCACACTTGCATATAATAGTAACCCAACAAGGAAGGATTTTCCTATAACTAAAAAAATCACTTGACAAATAATCAAACATCTTGTAGACAATACCAAAATACAAAACTGTGTCCATCGAAGATCCCTCAAATACTTTTAAAAAAGGACCTTCTCACTTCCAATTCCAAATAGCAAACTCTTAATTTTTCTACTTGCTGCTCTGTTGATGGATAATCATACCTGAGAATCACTCTTTCATCTAAAGATGTCTAATTATTTGCTTACCTACCTATCACTTGGTAATTTTATCTTGAAAGCAAGGAAGAATATCGAGGTGAATCATGTAGATGTAGTTTATTAGCGAGGATCCTACTTGTGTTTGTTTCCCACTTTGAGATGGGAAAGGAAGAAAAGCTAGTATAACATCATCTGAAAAGTGTGGTAGGTTTTTGCATTAAATTTTAGATGCAGAGAAATTTTTGAAAGCAAGTAATAGGAAGAACCCAAAAAGCAATAGCAACAAATGAAGAAATAGAGAAGCATCTAAATCAGGATGAAGAAATCGGAGCACAAAAGACACAGAAGACACAGAGACGCAGAACACACAGAAGATGTTGAGTCTGTTTTTATTTTAAAAACATACGAAAACATCATTTTTTTCATTTTTGTAAAGTTACTGTAGTTCTTTTATTTTTGAAAACGAAAAATGGCAACAAGACTCAACCTTGTAAGGCATTGTTTCCTTTTTTTTATGAAAACGAGAACAAGAAATAGAAGAAATAATGATCACAGAGCTCAAGTTAATACATAACATACAGATCGATCCCATGAACTAGCAATGTATTGTATTAGCTAATCACATTCATCCCTTCTAGTTTTGTCTAAAGAAGAAATGCATAATTTAGGTCCCCATTTGTTTTTGTTTTTGTTTCTATTTTTTATTGTGGTTTTTATATAAAAAAAACAAGTTATTAACGTGTTTAGTTGAGCATTGTTATTATTTTTAAAAATAAAAATTGCTACAAAATTTACGAAAACATAAAATAGATATTTTCTATGTTTTTAAAACAATTTTTTAATGAAATCAACACTTCCCCATTTTTTAACTGTCTTTTGTGTTATTTTTCAGTCTCGTTCTACCTTCATCGCTTTGTGCCTGCTCCTTCCTCTTTGAGAAAAGGTCAACTATGGAGGCAACGAAGATTTGGTTCTTGGCAAAGTTTTTTCATCGCCTCTTAGAAGTTGAAGGTCTAGGTAGTCATGTTAAGTGGGTAATTTTATTGAGTTTTTTTGGGTTGCAAACCAATTCGACTTCTTCAAGTTGAGATCTTTTTCGGTAAACCCACCTAAGTATGGTCTACTTCTATTAGTTCGTTTCTTGGGCCACCATAAGTCAATCATCCAAGATATGATCCACCACTAGTCCTCCTTTTCCATTATACGTTGTTCCTTCCATATTTTTTTTCGTTTCACAACGAGTTCTTATTAAAAAAGGCGAAGTCCTCATGAATTTTCACCACCATTCCCTCTACTCATTTTCTCTCGGAGTTCCTCTCTAAAGGTTGATGCTTTCTTGGCCATTTTGCGAAAACCGAGTTTTATATTTTCAAAAGACTGTCAAAATAATTAGCCTTGATAAGATTGTTTATTTATGCCCTACAGCCAATCGCTTTGGTTATAGTTTAGTGACAAATTATTTAAAGACATTTTTAATCTTGTATATGTTTAGATGTATATGAAAAAATCCATAGGATAATTGTACATTGCAAATGAAATTATAAAGAGATTATAGTTATGAGATTCATATTGCATTTACGTATTATTCCTAATTGTTCCTAGTCATTGTTCTAATAAGATTGAATATTAAAATAATGTAAAAGACTAGCACACGTTTTATTTTTTCCTTATGAAGAAAGTAGTTGATCTCATAGGCTTAAATATAGAGATATTTAAACAAACGTGTGGTTGCTTGTTAGAGAACAAGTTCACTTAATAGACCCAATATGAGAAATCCATTTGGAACGTTACTTGTATGACTATGGAATTCTCATTGTGATGATTGTATAAGTGATCCTTTGACTTGAGATCATCAAAGTTATCTTATATGGGGATTGCTATATTTTGATACTACTTATAATCTATTAGGTAGTTTAATTGGTAGTCATTGGATGTAGCAAGAACTACATGGAGATAGTTGAATGATCAAAGATAGGATTTATCACCCTAAAATGATTAGGATTAGTATTGATTCAAGAAATCTTTGGCCAAGTTGAAATGATGCTTTGTAAATAGTTTACAAATGTCATTAATTAAATCGATAACTAATGGCGGAGAACTAATATGATTAGACTCAAAATAGAGTAGATATTAATTTCATGCTCTATGTCTAATCGGAACATTATATGATGAAAGGATTGAATTATACGAAAAAATTATGCACAAAAAGATTAGTCAAAACCACTTTGATATTCCTAAATATTTAGGTGGTCATGATATGTTGCTAGACATCAATCTTGATATATGATTATAAATTATCTAATTGGAGAATTAAAGATAAATTAAAAGAAGTTTTAATTTATCTAATTTTAACTATTAATTAAAATTAGATTTTATAATCATTGCCAACATATTTAAAAACCTAATGGCTCTCACATATAGAATGGGTTGAAGAGAACAAAGTTAATTTAATCAAGTTGGGCTTAATTGTAAAGTTTGAGAAACTTTATGATTAAATATGAGATATTTAATAAATAAAGATCAATATAAGATATTGAATCTTACATGGCATAATTTGTATTTAATTAGAATTACTTGTAATCCTAATTAAAGTTTAATCAAAATTAAAATTTAATTACTAAAACGTCCAAAGCTTATTATAAATAGGCTTAAGCTCTATGAAACTAGGACTTATTGCTTAACCGTCTCTGTAAGAGTTACAGAATTCTCTTAACTTGTTCTATAGATACCGTTAGAAGTCGGACACTTATGCAGCTATAATGGTTGAGACGGATTGGTTTCGGAAACGGTTCGAGGGATACAACAAGATAAAGATCAAGTTTCGGAATAAGGTACGAAATAAGTTTTCACTTTATTATGATTCGTGTTAATCATTTTATATAATTAAATAGATCTTGATTTTCAAGACATAAAAAGTTACACAAAAATTTTGTGATTATTCCACTGCAGTCGAGATCGGATCGCAACTTGGTTTCCCAACAAAATGACCCAAAAATCATTATTAGCAAACAAATTAATGTGCTTTAAGAAAGAAGGAATGATAAATATGAAGTTATAAGGATAATACTGACTTTGTAGAGAATTGACATCAGTACTAATACAGAAACAAAAAGAAAAAGATTAAAGAAGTAACCTTAGTGACTGTTCTAAAGTTTATCTTTAATAGATACATACAACTTACATAATTATTGAGAAAAAAAACATTATTATAGCAATAGTTGAAACCTTGTACATCACAAGTTCAAGGAACCGAACCTTTGTCGCATTTCTCTACATATTCTTCATCCTATAAGGGAGTTGAAGATATTGATGTTAGAAATTGATTTAAAATTGACAGCTCATGTTTACGTTGTTTAGTTGCTAATAATTCTCATATTTAATCCCATTATTTGTTGAGTCAGGGCACGTTACTGATAATGTCGTATTTCTCTATTGTTATTGTTATTGTATGGCTATAAATAAGCCATCAGTTTCTTTAATTATTACCCAATAAGAGTGCTCTTCTTCTTCATTCAATCTTTTGATATTTTCTGTTTCTATTTTAGCTTGATATACAATTGTAGAAATTAAGTAGTTTTCTGTTTCTGCCCAACATTTGTGGTATCAGAGCCAATACGACTCTTGACTGGGCTAGTGTCAGTAAATATCAAAAGAGTGAGAGAGAAACACATGAGGAAGTGAAACACAATAGGAAAATAGGCCATGGTTGTGAATGGTATTTCCTATTCCTCATAACCACTTATACCCATCTTCATTAAAGAGAAGTATGAGTTTTGGATAATCAAAATAAAGACACTCTTCAAATCCCAAGATGTATGGGAATTAATTAAAAGTGGTTATGCAGATTCTGATATTGATGAAACAAGGTTGAAAGAGAACAAGGAAAAGGACAACAAGGCTTTATTCTTCATTCAGCAAGTTATTCATGAATCAATATTATCAAGAATTGCAGCAGCTAGCACTTCCATAGAGACATGGGAGATACTGCAGAAAGAATATCAAGGCACAAACAAATCTATCATGGTCAAACTTCAATCACTACGCCGTGAGTTTGAGAATTTGGTAATGAAGAATGACGAGACAATGCAAGTTTATTTGTCTAGAGTAGCCACAGTGGTGAATCATTTGAGATCTTATAGTGAAAAATACACTGATCAAGTTATGGTTGAAAAAGATCTAAGGAGTTTAACTCCTAGATTTGATCATGTAGCTGCTGCTATAGAAGAATTTAAAGACTTGTTTACTCTATCTTTTGATGAACTAAAAGGTTCATTGCAATCTCATAAAGTAACGATGAATAGCAGATCGTTTGAGAAAGCAGAAGAGAAAGCATTTTAGGTCAAAGCATCCCCATTAATAGATGAATCCAGAGCAACTGGTCGAGGCAAGGAATTTAATAGAGGTGGGCATAGTGGTAAAGCCAATGGCAGAGGTAGAGGAAGATTCTATGAGCAATTTGATTATAGGCAGACAAATGACCAACAAAAGCATTACAAGAGTAGTGTTCAATGTAACTACTGCAAAAATTATGGCCATGTGAAAGCAGATTGCTAGAAGCTCAAAAAGAAAGAAAAAGCAAGTTATGCAGAAGTTGAGGTAGAATATAAGCTTTTCATGGCTTAAGAGCAAGAGCAAAAGGTGAATGTGCCAACGAAACTTTGGTTTATTTGAGAGCGGCCGTTCACACCACATGTCTAGACAAAAATCAACATTTAAATAACTTGATGAAAACTTCAAGAAAGAAGTAAAGCTTATAAATAATTCCAAGATCAAAATGGAAGAAAAGGGTACTATCGCAATACGATCCAACAATGGTAATGTGAAATTCCTACATGATATTTACTTTGCTCCAACTTTGGCAAATAATTTGTTGTGTGTTGGTCAATTAATGACTGAAGGTATTCAATTTTGTTTGATAATAATTGTTATGAGATCAAAGACAAAAAATCTGGACAAATTATTGTTAGTATTCTTATGGCACAAAACAATTTATTCCCTCTTGATGTCTTTGGTGGTGAAACTTATGCATTAGTTATTAGCAATGGCACAAATGACTCAACCTTGTGGCATCTAAGGTATGGACACCTCAATATAAAAGGTTTAAAATTGTTAAGTAACAGGGACATGGTTTATGGGTTGCCCAGAATTGAATCAATTGGGTTGTGTGAGGGATGTATTTATGGAAAGTAAAGTAAATTATCATTCTCTATTGGGAAATCTTGGAGGGCATCAGAATATCTTGAATTTATACATGTTAACCTGTGTGGAACCATGCAAATGAAATCTGTTGGAGGAAGTCAGTATTTTTTGTTATTTACTAATGATTGTAGTCGTTTCAACTGGGTGTATTTTCAGGTTAACAAAGCATAAACTTTTCAAAATTTTCATAAATTTAAGACTTTGGTCGAAAAGCATAAACCCTTCACACAAATCGAGGGGAAGAATTTTTTATCCAGTGATTTTAATTCATTTTGTGAAGATAATGGCATTCATAAGGAGTTGACAACACCATACACACCGGAACAAAACGGCGTTGCCGAGCAGAAAAATCGCACTGCTGTTGAAATGACTAGAAGTTTGTTGCAAGCCAAAAATCTTCCGAACAATTTATGGGCAGAAGTAGTAGCCATAGCAGTCTATTTGCTAAATCTGTCACCCACAAGAGCAATTTGGAACAAAACCCCATTTGAGGTTTGGTCAGGTATGAAGCCTCGTGTTAGCCACTTGAAATTTTGTTGCTGTATTGCTTATATTTTAATTAACCAACAAGATCATCAAAAACTAGATAACAAGTCAGAGAAGTGTTTTTTTGTTGGTTATTCATCTCAATCCAAGGCTTATAGGTTGTTTAATCCTATTAGTAGCAAAATAATTATTAGCAGGAATGTTGTGTTTGATGAATTTGCAAGTTAGAGTTGAAATGAATGCCAAACAACATCAACTGCTAAAATTCCTGTGGAAGCTGAAGATTTTTTTAGTCATCGGAAACAAAAGTGCCCTTGAATTTTATTGGAACATCTAATAGTCCTTCCTCTTCCCAGCGAATAAACAGGCGGCGGTGACAAACACAAAAGTTTTCACGACTGAGAAATTTTGAGGTGATTCCAGATGATGCCATAAATGATGAAGGAGATATAATTCAATTTGCAATGTTTGCAAATGTTGACCCGTCGTCTTATCAAGAAGCTGCAAACAAAGAAGTGTGGTGTAGTGCAATGAAAGAAGAAATGTCCGCCATTGAATGAAATGGTACATGGGACTTGGTGAATTTGCCTGCAGAAAAAGAAGCAATTGGATTGAAGTGGATTTTTAAAACAAAGTATCAAGCAGATGGGAAAATTCAAAAATATAAGGCACAGCTCATAGCTAAGGGGTATTGCCAACAATAAGGTGTTGATTACGAAGAAACTTTCTCTCCTATGGTGTGTTTTGAGACAGTAAGAATTTCTTTAGCATTAGCTGCTCAACTAAAATGGCACGTTTATCAATTTGATGTTAAATCGGTATTTTTAAATGTTGACTTGAAAAAAGAAGTTCATGTAATACAACCAAAGGGGTTCATTATCAAAGGCAAGGAGAGTAAGGTATACAAATTGAAAAAAGGCTCTTTATAGGTTAAAACAGGCGCCACAAGCTTGATTCAATAAGATTGATTCTTACTTTTGGAATTCTGGTTTTGTTAGAAGTGAAAATGAACTAACTCTTTATCTTAAAAAACAAGAGAATGATTTGTTATTAGTATGTATCTATGTAGATGATATGATTTACATGGGATCATCTTCTTCTCTCGTTTCTGAATTTAAGGAGAATGTGATGAAAACTTTTGAGATGACAGATTTGAGAAAGCTTCGTTACTTCCTTGGTGTGGAGATTAATTAAACAGAAGATGGGACTTTTATATCTCAAAAGAAGTATGCAGTTGATCGCCTTCGAAGATTGAACATGCAAAATTGTAACTCCACGACAACTCCAATGAATGTTAGTGAAAATTTATAAGCCAAATATAGCCTTTTCTGTTGGTGTTGTTTCTAGATTCATGCATGGTCATTCTAAACAACATCTTGGAGCAGCTAAAAGAATTCTACAATATGTTGTCGAAACTCTGAATTTTGAACTTTGGTATACTACAAGCTCAAGAACGAACAACGATTAGGCAAATTCTATTGAAGATAGAAGAAGTATTTCAAGTCAGGTATTTGTTCTTGGCTCATGTGCAGTATCTTAGAGCTCAAAAAAGCAACCAATAGCAGCTTTGTCGTCAACAGAAGCAGAATACATGGCTGCAACTGTATCAGCTTGTCAAGTTGTTTGGTTTCGAAGATTACTAAAGGATCTTAACCAGGAACAAAAGGAAGTAACTAAAATTTTCTCTGACAAGTCCACAATTTCAATGTCAAAAATCTAGCTTTTTATAGGAGGACTAAACACAGACACTCGTCATCACTTTATTCGGGAGTTAGTTGCAAGTGAGCAAATTGTCTTGAATTATTACAACACCGAAGAACAATTCGCAGATGTTCTGACTAAGGCACTTTCAATCAAGAAGCATGCTTATTTCTGTTCATAGTTTGGTATATGTGATTTTGAATCAAGGGAGTGTTAGAAATTGATTCAAAATTGACGACTCATGTTTACGATATTTAGTTGCTAATAATTCTCCTATTTAATCTCATTATTTGTTGAGTCAAAGCATGTTACTGATAGCGCCGTATTTCTCTATTGTTACTGTTATTATATGACTATAAATAAGCCATCAGTTTTCTTTAATTATTATCCAATAAGAATGCGTTTCTTTTTCATTCAAACTTTTGATATTTTCTGTTTTTATTTTAGCTTGATATATAATTGCAGATATCAAGTAATTTTTTTGTTTCTGCCCAACAACTGAATTCCTTACAGGAAAAAGACAATCCATGATAAATTGCAGTCTTCCCAAAAAATTATCATTGGAACCCATTTGTAGATATAACATCTATCTACAGGGGCAACTGCTAGATTTGCTTTCATCGGTCAGACATCACTTTCAAAGTAAATACTAACATGCTAAACCATATATTTGAGTGAAGAGTTGATTTTACCATACATGGTATTCTTAGTAATCCACTGAAAACATAGAACAAAATCTATACCTTATAGGAAGCATTCACTAAAACTCAAAACACAAAACTTTTAGATCTCTCCTTAATCTTTCTACAAAATCTTGAATCCTCTTAATCTAAATTCGAACAAGAATGTTATGTCCAATTTAAGAAGCATTGTCTAGCTTTTCCACATAACGTATTGCATAAAGAATGAAACTTTAAGCTTGAGGTCTCAAAAAAAGGGAAAAACTTGAAAAATAAGATGTTGCTTTATTTATTTTTTCGATTTGTCAATACGATACAATGTGACAGTACAAAGGTAGACAAGGAATGCTGTTTTTGCACTTTTCAGTGATCATACAATCTGTTAGCCAAAAGACAAAAACGTTAAGCAGAAGCCTCTGGCAGGTTAAAATTCCATGCAAATCAATTAAGAGAGAGACATGTCAAGATGCATTAATAAATCAATGCTCAACATTTCCTTAACTACAAATTCCAGGATTCCGAAATTGTTAGGAGCAAAACTTTGCTGAGGGGCAAATGTACGATATAGAAAACCTATTTCATTGACCTAAGATGTACCTGTAAGTGTTAGTATATTGATGTTAGGACTTAGGGGGGCATAACATAAGCAATTCTACAACCTTTTGTCCAATGGTGGCACATGCTGAAACAGCCCCATGCTGCACTGATGTCAAAAGTGAAATTGGGGGGCATAACATAAGCAATTCTACAACCTTTTGTGCAATGTTGGCACATGCTGAAACAACCCCATGCTGCACTGATGTCAAAAGTGAAATTGGAAACCGCCGCCACCACCCGGAAAGCCTCCGTCAAACCCACCAAAACCCCCAGGAAAGCCTCCTTCAAAATGGAAAGTATATTGCTGTCCTCCACCACCAAATGGGTTGAAACCGCCACCACCGCCACCACCCATTCCCATCTCATCAATGTCTTCTCCTCTATCATACCTTGAACGTTTTTCTTCGTCTCCGAGGACCTGTAGAGGACAATGGAATTTTAGGGAGGAAGACAACCACCAAAACCTGTGCTTTAATTTGGACCACGAATAAACGAAATTCTTGTACTTAAAGTCTCGTAAATCTACTGGTAAGTTGACAAAGAAACTGTATCTTGGGGAGATTAACAAAATCTGATGGTATACACTTTAAAATGATAAAAGAAAAATCAGATCACGACAATCATACCTCATAAGCAGCAGCAATTTCTCGGAACATGGCCTCTGCTTCTTCTCTTTTATCAACATTTTTATCCGGGTGCCACTGCAAAGCAAGCTTCTTATATGCACGTTTGATCTCCGATGATGGTGCAGTTTTTGAGACTCCTAATATCTTGTACCAGTCCTTGCGCTTGCTCAGCTTCAGGGCTTTCTCTGCCCTCATCAATGCTTCCCGGATGCTCATGTCCTGTTAATATTGCATATATGTGGCTTGAATATTTTCCATAACATAAAAGCTATATGTATCCACATTTTGCTTAATTAAATAGCAGATATCATAGAACTGAAGGGTTAAGAGAGAGTTGCATAATGCCAATGAATTTTCAAGAAGGTAAACCTAATTATTGATTTTGCTGAAAAAAAATAAATGTAGAAACGAACAGTTAGATGCCAAACAAACTAGGTAATTCGATGACTATAGAAACTCAATTGAGAGGGGGGCTGATGCAGAAGGATAGCAGCTAACCTGTGGCGATTTTTGAGCAGCTGATTTAATGTCCTCAACAGCTCCTTCCCAGTCCTCTGTCAAGAGCTTTGCTTCACCTCTCTATGATATGACAAATTTCTCTTAGGAGATCTTCAGAAAGCAACATAATGTTCAAACAAAAGGGACATAAAAACAAAACATCACCCTAACCTGAACTAAAGCGTCAAGAAGATCCCCATCAATGTTCAGTGCTTCATTGCAGGCATTTAATGCATCTTTACCCCTGCCAAGCTTGACTAAGAGGTTACACAAGCCTAAATAAAGATGTACATTATGTGCTTGATGATTGGGGTCCAGTGCAAGAGCTGCATTGTAGTCCTCTACAGCAACTCGCAGCTTACCCTTGCTAACATTCTCCTCTGCCTGTAAAGAAAAAATGACAATGATTAACATAAACTCCAAATGAAGGAGAAGGAAATTTCTCTCACAATCTCTACCCAACTCCACATTTTTGCAAGCCCTTAATTACCAAGACAAGAATCTATCTGAATATAATGTCAACTTACAGATTTGGTCTTCTTGAGTAAGTTTTTTAAACCAAAATATGCTTTCTTCAGTTCACTATGCTCTGGATCAAGACGTAGACCCTTCTGATAATGCCTAAAGAAAGCATACATCCATACTTAAAACTTTTTGAGTAATAAAAAACTTAATAGAAATCCCTAAGAGGCTAAAAGATATTTTCTTTACACTCACTTTGAAGCAACATCATGATCTGCTAAATAATAGTAAGCCCGGCCACGAAGCAGTAGTGCATCAAGATTATTTTCATCTTCCTTTAGAATATATCCACTCTCAGAGATGACGGCCGAATAGTCCTTAGTTGCCAACAACAATTTCACTTTTAGGAGTTTAGCCTGCAACCAGTAATGCATGTAGTCAACAGACTGCAGTCACTATACTGGAAAAACTTAGCAAGCTCAATAAATTACCAAATAAGATACAAAGCCAACAACAACAATGTATAAGTCGAGACAATTATTACCTTTGAACATGCTGGAGAAAAAACAAGAACAACTTTATCAACAAATTCTAAAGATTTTGAAAAATCCCCTGAATCAAAAAGATTCAATGCACTCTCAAGAGCACTCTGAGCCTGAAGTAATTGAGAAAGCTCCTTTTCTGCAGTCTTATGTCCAGGTTGTATCTCCAAGATCTTTTTATAGCTCTTTTCTGACTCTTCGTATCTACATTGGCCAAAAATAATGTTAAGTCGTAACTTTCTTTCCTTTCAGAAAGTAAAAGACTATGCTTGAATTACTCAAGAGCTATTTACTGGGCATTATGACGAATAGAAAATCAACAAGAAATTTTCAAAAATCAATGCAGCATCATGTATTTTAGAGAAATGATACGGAAAAAAAAGCATGTATTAAGGTAACTTCAGGGATACAAGCAACCGTAAGATCAGTCCAACATTTTGTTGTTGCCGTGCAGAGTCTAATCATCAATTAGCTTCTGATGAAGACTGTAAAGAAATAAGAAACAATTTAATAGCTGACCTGCACAACTGACGAAGAATTGATGCTCGACGGAAATAAGCTTCAGAAAGTGTTGGATCTGCCTCAATGGCAGCATTAAGCTCATCAAGCGCCTCACTATAATGCTTCAACTTTACACTCTGAGATACTCTTTCAAATAGCTTAGCGGCATTCCCAATTTTACTGTCTGCACGTTTGATTCCAAAATTCATTAATGGTGCATGACTTGTGGACACCAATGGCACCACACACTATAAAACCAAACGAGTGCCAAAGTTGCATGTAGAATGAATAACATTAAAGAAGCAGATGCTTTATTGCTTAGCTTCAATCCTAAAAGTGGACCGATCCCATAAATATCAAATTAATATGTAGCCAGCGATCTTCCTTCATAAACAATCTGCATTCGTGGATGTTAATTCCATTCATTAGGAAAATATCTTCAGTCTTAACCATCTCAGTCAGAAAAAAGGACAGAGTGTGAAAGCTTTCTTGTATCGCTGTTTAAATTTCTATGTACAGGGACGCTATTAAGGAATCAAAATTCATATCTTGCACTTGTGATCATATATCTTGAGTAATCAGCTATTGAATAACCACACAACTTTTTGCAGTAAGTATCCTAAAGAATAAAAAATTGTAGCATCCATCAAAGAGATCACAACGCATAGGCATCAGCCGCAGTCCATAACCACACACGTAACTCGATTGAACCAGAAATTATATCCACAAGTCAATAATTGACAGAGTTCGGTAACCAAATAACCATGAAAGAAAAGTCTGTTTTCAGCAAACCAAAGTATCCCACAACGGAAAGATAGAAACTTTTAAAGTCGTAGCTGCATCTTATGAATCTCCCTCAAACTAATCCGTCAAATACTTAGTAACAGATCCAGACGTCCAATAGATAGCAATAAAGAGGGGCATAAACAAAGGCATTGCCAATTGATATAGTAAAAATAAAAACCAAATCTTGTCGTACTAAAAGAAAAGATGGACAAAAACCTGAAGCAGAAACAAGAGGTTGGTGAAGTAGGAGCTGGGAAACAAACACAAACTGAAGTATAAGCATTGTGAACCCCAATCCTCTCCATGCCAATCCATCCATGGCCCAAAAAAACCTCACCAAATTCATCACCAGAAACTCTCTCCTGATTCTGAAAGCAAGCACCAATACCCACTTGCACAAATTGCTAAACACAACAGATATATATGTGCATGTGCATAAATATATGTCTCCGCGAATCTGGAGGGAAGATAGAGAAGAAGATTTTAGCTTGAAACTGATAAATTTTACTTTCTAATGTAGTGTTGAAGAGGAGAGAGAGAGAAACAAAAACTCGCGTGTGATTCGAAAGTGTCCTTCCACGTATCTATCACCTATGAACTTCTTACACGTGGACCTCGACCGTGGCCTACTGAATTCCTGCCTATATCAGGCTTCAGCCAATAAAAAACTGCCACGTCATCCTACTTTGTCCAGGCCAAGTTTCGGCCCAATGATAATTAACCCAATATAGATCTGCATTTGAGTTAGCCGATTAGGAAGAGCTTCCCATAAAATCTCATTAAAAAGAAGCATTCCTTAATAAACAAGTAATATAAAAATATAACTATTGCGGTAAACTATCAGTAAATTAGGGAACTGAATACTAGCAACATTATATTTCCACGTGGATTTTAATTTTTAATAAAAATAAAAATATGTTAGTTGCTAATTATAAAATTTTTTATAACTGATAATAATTATATATTAGATAAAACTTAAAGATGAATTATTTTTAATTAATACATTTTGTTAATTTCTTATTAATATTTATTAACAAATTTTTTCTTAAAATA
>JANIPM010000005.1:72741307-72757095 GCA_027478405.1 Erythroxylum cassinoides
ATTAACCTATTTAATATTCAATATAAATTATAAAATTTTGAAAATTTTATTTAAGATTATAACATTAAAATTTATGTTTACTTGACATTTTACTTACTAATATGATATAATTTATATATAATAACACATAAGAAATTATTATATGTAAACTAAATGTAAAGGCACATATATACTAAACAAAGACATTATAAGATTATTTTAGTAGAAACAATAATTGCATAATATATATAATTTAAATAAAATTAGAACTTAAAATTATAATTTAAATAATTTCAGGCATTTTTGCTAGTTTTTATGATTTTAGATGAATGATTGTTAAATGTTAGACCCTATAATGCTGAAATAGACAAACAGTAACTGAATAAAGATACGATGAAACCAAGACAACAAAACATGAAGCTCGGCCTTAACTCAACGTGTTCCCAAGCTTGGAGTCTTGTAGGTAAGGACGAAAACAACACAACAACAGCATTTATAGCAAATATTCGACTTACCATCTTCTTTTTTCCATGATATTATCATCTCTATAAAGAAATACTACATTTTGACTCCTAGAACACTACTTATTGCAGGACAATGAAGCTACATTGAGACCTATTGAAAGGACATGGTTCGTGGAATCTCTCACCGAGGGTCACTGTTCTGTTGTCTTTTCTTTGCCTTGGACTCAAAAGGTGGAACGCTCATCTTAAAGGCCCCCACATTTCGGCCTGATATTATATGAGGGAGGTAAATCACAGTTTAATCCCAGCCAGTTTTTCGAAAAAGCGGCCCAGTACTCGGTGCGTACAAGAAGTCATCACATTGAATGAGCTCCCACACTGTCGCTGCTGAGACTCGAACCCGAGACCTTAGACTCACTTTCCGTCCCACTAACAAACTGGCCTACCCTTGCGAGCGTCTTTTCTTTGACCTAAGTTAGACTGAAACCTTGTGGGTTTGAGATAGGACATTACGGTTTTATTTTATTTGACATATTACAGAAAACAGCAAAACGAAGGAGCAACAGCCGAATGATTATTCCATTTTGATTAGCGTAGCAATGACTATCCTGGTTAAGGCTGTAATCAAAAGGCTGTGGAGACGAGTCGAGGCATATGTTTAACTGCACGTAGTAAATTAATTTAATTGATGTCCTCACCTAAGAAACAAAGAGATACAAGGACAAGAACTTCATTATATAGCGATTAAATTAAGGTTGAACAATTAATAGTTAATTATAGGAAGGAAAGTTGGAATATTTTTGCTAATTTAATGTTCAATTTGTTTAATTTTGAGACAAAATGGAATTAATGCATTTATTTAAATCTAATTATTATATTAAGAAACACAATAATGTTTAATGTTTTAAAATTTTCAAATAAACTCATGTAATCATAAAAGTGAAAGATTTGGCCTTCATTAAGAAGCAAAGTAGATGTCTAATCATCATAATTAGCAGTCTTTGCCCATACTTTTTTCAATTAAAGATCAAACGTTACGCATTTTCATTAAATATAATAAGGGATTAATTGAATGTTCTAAAACCAACAAGAGTTATATTACATTTCTTAGGAGGTGCTTGTTTCATCGGTTTGGGAATGAATCAATGAATTCAATGAATAACATGCGGTTGGTTTTATCGTATGATTATAGGAGCAATATTTTCATATCTCACTTTTGAGGAGAGCCTTGAAATATGAGAGAAATTAGTTTCATTCCTGACCCAAGGGTAAGTGTTACAGGCATGATAGTCTTTGTTACGGCCGTAACAAGTTCTAGTCACGCTTGTCACTTACTTTTTTTAAATTAAATATAATTTGTTAAAATATAAATAAATAAGTAATTCAATATAATTGATTAAAATATAGTTACTTAATTAAAATATAATTAATTAATTAATTATAATCGTCATCATTATCATCACATCTAATTGAATCTCGCCCTAATGCGAAATTTTGGGAGATCTAATAGTACGCAGCCTTATCCCTACAGAGTAGAGAGATTGTTTCCGATACATTCACATGCATATGTGACATGAAGAGTTTTAAAAGAAATAAAGCGGCTAGGTACATAAGAAATAGATAAATCATTAGAATAAAGTAATAATAAATATGTAAATAGAATTATATAATAATAAAAAATAAAAATAAAAAATATTAATGAATAAAATAGATAAATAAAATGAAACTAAAATAAAATGCTAACAACTTATTAATAAGATGCCCACCTTGCAATAGGATGCACATGGCAGGAGATTCACATACACATCTAACTTTACAAACAATCATAATAAAGATGCATTCAAGAGTTAAAAGCAATTTTCAGAACGTATGTATTTAAGAAAAATGAAATAACTAGATGGTGATAGAAATATCATTACCAGAGCCTTTACAAACGCATATAACCTGATACTAGCAATTTAGAGACAAGCTCGCTCCTAAATTTTGGAAACCTCCACTTCACCACTTATAAGAAAATACGTGAAGAAAAACAACAGTCTAATGACAATTGAAAAGGAACTCAGTATCCTATCCTCACAAGGAGCTAGAACCATGCTACTAATAACCATCAACTATATACTGACATCGTCATATAATAACACTAAGATTCTAAACTCCAAGCGAAGGTGGTAGCCATACCCCATAATGGAGAATGAAAGCAACTAGATCCAAGTGATGGATTCACACTTGGAAGGTGAAAAAAACAAATAAATCGGATTAGGTTCAACTTCAACTTGTCCACCACCAGGATATGACAATAGTATCCCCTCCACCTTCACCCTATTGTTCACCAACAAAAATAGCCACACAAACGTAAAGACAAAGTCAATGTCTTCGACTATTTTCACTTGCAACTAAAGACACAACTTTTCTATTATCTAAACAAAAAGAAATTCTAAAGAGAGAAAAAGAAACAAAAGCACAACCCAAAAAAAGGGAGAAGAAACACTGTTGTAGTAACAAGAAAACCCAAAAATCAAAATCAAATTCACTTTAACACAATAGGTAGACCGGACGCAAGATGGAAGAAAAAACATAGAAAATCACAAAACCTAAGAGAAGGCGCAATATGAAAGAAAGTGGAGCATTTTTACAATCAGATGAAAACCCCAATCGGAAGCTCCCAAATTGAAGATGACAATAAAGGTTGAATATCTAAACCAAAAAACTTGACCCAAAAACTCAAGAACTGGAGTTAAGACTAAGCAACCGAGATAGGAGTTACTAAAATCAAAAGGCCTATGAAAACACTGATGCGCTCATGAAATAACAAAGAAAGAAAGATCCAAACTTTGAGAAAGATATAACCTATGGCTAACATTTCTCTGAGAAACCACACATAAATTAAAGAATGAAACTTTAAAGGATATAATCCCATTTTCATTATCATTGTAAAGAAAACAAGGATAATGCAGGAAGTGGATTAGCTAGCTTCTTCGATCTTTATCGAGTGTGTGAGATATAAAAGTAGGTGGACAATGTTAGATTATTTAATGGCCCATATCACTTATAGATTTGAGTCCAATGAACAGAGGCCAAGATAATGGTTATTGAGTATTAAAGCCTTAATCTCAAATGAGTCTAAGACTCTTTCTCTCTCTCTTTCAAAAATCAATATGATGGTTAGTTGCTCATAAGTTTCAGAAAATTATCAAAGAGGTTTTTGAACCATTGAAGAAACAAATCAGAGAAGAAAAGAAGAGAGGGAATCAATCCTTACAAACACTATCATAGATTCAGGTATGATTTAATAAATCGATCCATAAAAGTCTAACAATTGGTATCAGAGTAAGGTGTTGCATTATTTGTTGTTTGCCATCATGAAGTATTCATTTCATTTCTATAATGGTTGTTTTCTGTATTTTTATTGGCATTGCTTTCTTCATGACAATGTTTGTAAGGATTTATGTGCTTGTAAATAAGAACATAGAAATAAAAACAAATCGCAATTTTTTGATGAATTTCAGTGTTGTTTTCGGATGTTAATAGAATTAATTTTCTAAAAACTTGAAACCCATTTTGAATGATTAATCGAAACAAAATATAGATGGATGGACCGAAGCAAAATATGGATGGATGGTTTAGAGTGAGAAACTCACATGGTTTTGTTTCGTTGTTTTGACCATTGAATAAGTAAAAGGTGGATGTCGAGCCAAGAGAGGATTCTGGAAAGGAATTACAAGAAGAGTCCATGAAAGAAAGAAGATGTTAGAATATATAGAAGAATAACACAAATGAAACCAGCGTGTGGTATTGCCAGAGGAAGATGAACGCACGCACCTCACATGATAGTAACGACCAGGGCAAGCGCGTGATGTGCACGCACCTATCGAGTCATTTTTTTTATTTTTCTTTAAAATTTTTTATGGGTTTGAAAATTGGTCTTATTTAAGGTATTTTATTTTGGGTCATAACTCATAATTCATTAATTAATTAATAATTTAAATTAATTAATGAAGTAATCAATTAATTAATTTAGGATTATATGCATCAAAGTTGCGCATATGTTTGCTATGCATAATATAATTTTGTGTCATATTATGTTTTAATCGGTACTTTGACCATTTATATTATGCCATGCTTGGAATTACATTCTTTTCTTATTTTATGTTGCATGTGCTACATGACATTACGTAATTTAGAATAGCTTGTTAGCCACCAAAGTGACTAAACTAATTAAATTAAATTTTGCCATGTATGATAATTGTCTAATTAAATGTTTATTGCATGGAAAGCTTATTAGTCACCAAAGTGGCCTAACTTGAAAATATTAATTATTTAATTGTGAATGTTACAATTGTTCATTATGATATGATGCTAAAATGATATAAAAGTGAACTATATTTACATCATGATAGGTTACAACTATGTATTTAAATTTCACCCAAATAATAATTTAAATGCATAATCAAAGTGTATTAGTTAGTTTGAATCCATTTAGGTTTACTCAAAGCATTAATATGTGAGTTATATGTTGTGTTTGCAGTATCTACTAATTTTTTTTCTTTAAAAATGGGCTGATCAAGTTCAATGGTCTAAATTATGTTGATTGGTCCTAACAACTCCAGTTCCAACTGGGTATAATGGATTTGGACTTGGTCATAGTTTCAAACGCAAGGCCTATAACCATAACTGAGACTAGTTTTGAAGCTGATAAGTCTTATTATGAGGCTTGGGAATGGTCTAACAGGTTGAGCTTGAATTTGATGCGAATGATGTTCGCTGAAAATGTAAAGTCGTCAATGCCTAAAACGGACAATACAAAGAAGTTCATGTTGAAGCTTAAAGAATACTCTCAATCTGATATAGCTGATAAGTTCATAGTAGGGACTTTAATGAGTGAGTTGACGACCAAAAAGTTTAACTGGTCACAGCCTATTTATGATCATATAACATATATGTCAAATCTAGCCGCAAGTTGAAATCTATAGGTATAGATGTAAGCGAATCCTTCTTTGAACAGTTCATTGTCAACTCACTTACTCGTGAGTTCGGCCAGTTTCAGGTGAATTATAACACCATTGAGGAAAAAGGAAACCTTCAGGAGATTAAGGCCATGTTGGTTCAGGAGGTAGGAAGATTGAAGAAAATAAAGTAACACTCTGTTTATCTCACGTTTCATCAAGGAGATAGTAGCAGCAAGAACAAACCAGGAAATAAATTCAAAGATAAGGACAAAGCTCTCGGAAAAATTAATGAAGGTTGAATTCATAAAGATAAGAGGTGTCACTTCTGCAAAAAGCCTGGTCACTTCAAGAAGGATTGCCCTAAAAGAAAGGCTTGGTTCGAAAGGAAAAGGTACACACTATATCTCAGTATATTTTGAATCAAATCTTATTAAAGTGCCTAATAATACTGGTGGTTAGATTCTGGTGTAACTACTTATGTGTCTCATGTTAAACAGGGATTCCTTTCAATCCATGCCATAAACGGAACTGTAAAGTTATTGTATATTGGGAATAAAATGAAGGCACGAATAGAGGGCATTAGGACATATAAATTGATCTTAGACACTAGATGTCTCTTAGATCTAAACAAAATGTCTTTATATTCCTGACTGTGCTAAGAATTTAGATTCTGTTGCAAAGTTGGATGATGATGGTTTTAACTTTAAGATTAGAAATCGTGTGTTTTCTTTATATAAACACAAGTACTGTTATGGTTCTGGTACTTTAATTGATTTTTTATATCGTTTCAATCTTGATGTTGATTTTGTTGAATCTCTGTTTCATGTTGACCATATTATAGGAAATAAACGTAGTGCACATAAGAAATGTTATGCTATTTTGTGACATAAAAAATTAGGTCATATATCCAGGGAAAGGGTATAGAGATTAGTGAAAAATAAAATCTTACCTCAATTGAATTTTACTAACTGAGATATATGTGTGGATTGCATTAAAGCTAAGCAAACTAAACATATATCAAGGAATCCAGCCACAAGAAGTGGCCATTACTTGAATTAATACACACTGACATCTGTGATCCTTTCAATGTTCCTTGGGGTAGGAAAAAATATTTTATTATCTTTATTGATGACTTCTCATGATATGTTTATATTTATCTGCTATATGAGAAGTCTCAATCTGTGGACATCCTAGATGTGTTCGTTAATGAGACAAAAAGGCAGTTAGATAGAAAAATACAGATAGTGAGGTTTGATAGAGGTGGTAAATATTATGAAAATTTTGATGAAAGCGAACAATTTCCAGATCCATTTGCAAAGTTACTTATAAGTCGAGACATATGTGTGCAATATACAATGTCTGATACACCACAACAAAATGGTGTAGTTAAAAGGCAGAATCTTACTCTTATGGAAATGGTTAGGAGTGTGTTAAGTTATAGTACTGTACCTTTATCATTGTGAATGCATGCATTAAAGACCGCTGCATATTTACTTAATAGGATTCCTAGTAAGGTAGTTCCTAAGACATCTTATGAATTGTGAACAAGAAGGAAAACTAGTTTACAACACCTTGACAGTTAGAGTTGTCCGACAGAAATAAGGTTGTATAATCCATATGAAAAGAAGCTTGACGCGAGAACCGTTAGTGGTTATTTCATCGACTATCTTGAAAAGTCAAAAGGATATAGATTTTATTGTCCTAATCATAGTACGAAAATAGTTGAGTCTGGTAATGCACGGTTCATTGAGAATAGTCCAATCAGTGGGAGTGGAGAACCGTAAAAAGTGGATATTCATAAGAGTATAGTAGAAACTACTACATCAAATGTAATCCCACTGGTTGTTATTCCTCTTATTGCATCACAGATACGCAATATACCAGAATAACAAATGAATGTTCTAATTCCACAAATTGAACATATTAATGAAGAACCAGCTAATGATGTTCAAGTTATAAATGATCAAGTGATGTCACAAGAAGTAGCATTACGAAGGTCTGTAAGGCAGACCAGCTATTTCGAGTGACTATGAAGTTTACTCACTTGAACATGAATGTGACTTGAGCATTGATCAGGATCCAGTCTCGTTCAAACAAGCCACATAATGTAGCAATTTTGAAAAATGGTTCAATGCTATAAAAAAAGAGTTGAAATCGATGGATGACAACAATGTATGGGAATTAGTTAAGTTGCCGGAAGGTGCAAAACAAGTGGGTTGTAAATGGGTCTTTAAGACCAAACATGACTCACAAGGCAACATTGAAAGATATAAAGCCTGTGTTGGACCCCAATTGCTGGAGCCCAACCTCTTACTCTATAAAACGTGATCATATACTAAAGAAATGACATAAATCATTATCGGTTCATCTTCTTGCTCTGATGCCACGAGATTATGAAACTTGAAGTTTGGCCGTAGTGGAAGCTAAAAATCCTCTGAAGGCATGGCAGGTTCAGCGCGACGAACTATTATTTTGCCACGACGAACATATGGAAGCAATTCCATATGCTCCCTTCGAGTGAAGTTCGCCGCGGCGAAGTTACCAAATCAAACATATGAAGACCTCTCGGACACTTACGCCGTGGCGAAAGTCTTGGCTTCGCTGCGGCGAAGTTGATAAAGATCACACCAAAATTTCCCTTCCATTTATCCTAACCTTACTTTTACTCTAAATTGTCCCAAATTTACTTCCTCTTATGCAACATCATTTCATAGCAATTCAACTACCAATATTAATTCATAAAACTCTCTAATCTCCACTCCTTTGATTCCCTACTTACCACTAATTCTCTTTATACACAAACTCATCATTTCACTTAATTCGTACTTCATTAACATCAAAGAATAGAGTTTTATAAGCTCTAATGGCATTCTAATCCATAATACATCCATGTCTCATAATTTCAAAATACAAAAGTTACATGAACTAATAATCCTTAAGATGCGACTAAAGCCTTGTTGTTTCCAAAACTAACTCAAAATACAACATAAGCAAATTTGGAGTGATGCCTTGACTCTCTTTCCCTCCATCTCTTGCTCATCACCTGGAGGTTGGAACGGAAAGATGATGAACTTAAAGCTCATGGGTAACAAGTTTATAACGAAGAATAAGAAAAAATTATTGAAATGTTCTTTTGTCATAGAAATTTCATATTGAATGCATAAAACTCATAGTTTTCAAATTCTCAACCAAATTCATAATTTCAGCTCAAAATTCGTAGTTAAGGAAATATCATTACATAAACATAACATATACATGTAACCCTCAACGTATAACACTCAAATATGCAACATTCTTGACAATTCAAAGATGCAATGCAAAACAAATGGATCGAGGGTTCCGTGGAACAAAACAGAGAAACCGAAGTTTACTCTATGAATGAAACGAGTTCACTTTTCGAATCTCGTGGGTCACAAGCGGGCAGCCAGGAGAAGGCTTTATGTCGATGTGCACGTGACTACGAAACGGTTTCTCTCTCACCCAAACACAATCAAAGTTTATGCTCAATTCAATCATTCACAATTTCATATTCTCATGCTTTTTCTTCTTTCCATTCTAATCAAAATGTCATGACACAATTCAATGGCATAACATGATCACACATCACAATGCATTTTTTCCACATTCACAACAATTCAAATCCAATCCATGAAGCATATACACACATATAAGCAAATTATTTAAATCATTTAAAAATAGTATATGCATATTTATGAAGTACTTGAAATCATTTTATTCTCTTGATTTGGAAAAAAAAAACTTTAATGGCTCATTATTCAATTATAAACATGAAACCCACCTGATTTCCTTGCTTATAGCCTTGCTCAAAAAAATGCCTCTCTTCTTGTACCTCTTGCCTCTCTTCTTGTACCTCTTGCCTCTCTTAATCCCTTTATACAATAACAAAATCCCACTCAATAGGGTTTCCAATTGAAAATCTCTCAAAGCACAATCACTAAAATTGGTTTTAGCATACTTAAACCCAAGCATTTTCTAAACTCCGTGAACTAGAATCCTTCCAAAAATCCAAAAGCTTCAAAATGATTTTACCTTGATTCTTCAACGAATGAAGAGATCTTTAGCTCTAATGGAATCTCTTTTCTTCCTCTTCCTTTTTCTCTTCTTGAACAACCTCAAAATCTCTCTTGAAGAGTAACACAATTGAAACCCTTGCATGTTTTCTCTTCTTTCTCTCTTCCATTCTTTTTCATGTTTTCTCTCTCTTATCTCTTCTCTCATCCACGCATTTTGTTTCTCCAGAATCTTCTCATTCACGGTTTTCTTCTTCATGTATAGGCAAGACAACACGTCTTCTTCCAATTATGCCCTTAATGACTGAGAATTGTCCCATTTGCCTTTCCAATTATGCCTTATGTCTTTTATACTTCAGTGTCTTGCCAACAGCACCCTTGAACATTCTAACCAACACTTTCTTCCAAAAAATGTTTCTCACTGTCTTACGTTCCTGATGCCACCAAATCGTTCGATTTGGTTTAGTGATTCAAAAGATATAATACAAACATTTTTGGATTGCTCTTGTCCCAAAAAAAGTACTATGCACTATTTCCATATGAAATTCAAACATCTTAGAGACTGAATTAGATTCCAAGTTCTTCATACCAATCGTAGCTCTATGTCTCTAGTTTACCACAAATTAGAAATCATCTCATTTAGAATCCTATAGGTCTAGATATAATCAAAATACTAAAGTATGTTCAGTAGAATACCATCAGTTCATATTACTTAAAAGCACACTCACTGTACCCGTCCCACTCTTTCCATTAAATCTTTCTCCATTCATTTCAGATGGCCATGATTTTTGGTGGAGATGTATATCAATGTCTTACGAGTCCAATGGTTTAAGAATCAAGTTGTTTAGGTGTCTAGAGAAAAAGTTATGGCCAAAAGAATCTAACATGTGCATGTTTTTACTCATACTGTACACGCCTTGGCGCAATTGCCATAACGCCCATTACAGGTTTCGGATTGACTTCGTTTTTAGACGGTTTCAAAGAAGACTTCTAGACATACAACTTTCATGAGACCTCAAAGTGAGATTCGGCCTCTAAAAGGATAACAAATGGAGCAAAATATTATGAAGCAAAACTAAGACGAAGCAGAAAGTTAACCTAAGACGGTCAAACTAAGACGATACAGAAGTCAAATTAAGACGACACAAAGGTCAAACTAAGACGATACAAAGGTCAAACTAAGATGATAGAGAAGTCAAACTAAGATGATACAGAGGTCAAACTTAGACGATATAGAGGTCAAACTAACATCAATCTCTATAGCTGTCACATACACACATCCTATGCAACATCATAACTTGTAATGCTCATATCTCTCAACTCCGATATCCAAAATTTACAACCTTTATATATTTAGAAAGCTGGAAAGATCATCTACAATGTCCAAGAAAACAATTTTGCCTAAATCAGCTCACAACAACCCAGAAATATCCCTGAAGTCAGTATATGAATTTTACATTCATGTACTACACCCAATTTTCAACTTCATGACAAATTTCGAGATTCTTAGAAATAGAATTTAAATTCGATGTCTTCGTAAGAAATGTAGCCATATATCTATAATTTAATCTAAATAAAGAATCATCTCATTTGGATGACTAGAGAAACCGTTGTGGCTAAAAGACTGAAGCATACTCGATGAACATTTTCCAGATCAACTACCAATTTATCTCAAAATCTTTCCTTAACACAACTCATACCAAGATCACCTTTTTCTACTGTATTTTCTTTTCCCTTCATTCTCAACTTCATTTCAAATCAATGTCCTCCATAAAGAAAAATTATAATCCATGACTAATCATGAACACCAATGACATAACATACACATATATACCTATTCTTCATCAATTTACTAGACAAATATTGCTTCCATTTTACTGCTAACTTTCACCTTAATTCTTTCTATTTCAAAAATTTTTTATCCACCAAAAATTCCATAGCAAATCATAAATCTATCCATATCTCTCATTCCCTACTTTACTCTTGCCTATCATTCCTTGGTTCACGAATTTCCATCATTTATACTTTACTCATGACTACTCTCCAAAAATTTCTCATTCAAATGGTTCTAACTTCTATGAAACGTTCGAGGTCCAACAATTCTCCCCCTTTAAAGAATTTCATCCTCGAAATTCTTACCTGAATGATCAACCAGATGGAGGTAATATTGTCTCATGTTTCCCTCAGTCTCCTTGGTAACTTCTTCACTTGAATACTTTCTGTCAAATGTTCACTGTTAAAAGACTCATCAAGTCTTTCCATCACTTATGTGCTGATTCACTTTCTTAACCAATTTCTCAATATGTATATATCTCCAATTACCCACAATTTTCCATTCCTTACGTCACAATACTAATATCAAATCATATCGATATTTCTTAGCATGTTTGCATATAACACATTAGAAACCTGAGACATCCTTGTCAGTGATACTAAATCATGAGTCAAAGGTTCAGTTCTTACTAACCTTATATGGACCAATACAAATTAAGCTTAGTTGCTTCTTTATCCTATCCAGAGCTCATCTTGTGTTCAGTCCAAGCACACCTTGGGAACGTGACACTCTTAGAAACATTTATCATTTGCATCATACTTTACATCTCTATAGTGTCAGCACACTTAACTTTCATGTCTATCTCACTTTAATCCATACTTTCGGTATTGATCCACTAACTCCTTTATCTCTTTGTTAGGTATACATATTTCTCCTTTTTTATCATAAGGCCTCATCTTCCAATTTAAACTTGGAATTCAGATCCATTTTCAATTCCTTAATAAGATTTTCAATTTCTGAATCCTTAATTTGGGATAGACCAAGCCCTACATTCTATGCTTCCTTTTTACTCTAGTTTAGTTTTGATAATCCCCAAAATTGAGTTTCTGCTTAAGGCATCTGATATAACACATAGCCTTACTTGGAATTTCTCACTTATACAATCATGGTCTTTAGGTATTTATATCAATCTTCTTGGTCTCATTTTCAATTATTTTAATTCAGTAATTGTCTTAACTTTTATGATCTGTACTTGCATATATACATCCCAGATATTCCTTTACATATACTATCTCCCAACTTCAAAACAATCACTACCATAGTAGCTCTAAATCATGTATCAAATAATCAACTCATAAGACTTTAGTTGTCTCCATACATATGAAATCACTTTATCTTACTGCATTGGATTTATCCAAATCTCTTATATAATATCATTGCATACTATAGAATCTCCAAATCCATACGATACAATTAATATCAGTATAATTCCTCAAAATTTTCATTTCTCATACACGTTACAAATTTTTCTTCATGTATTCAAATTATCCTTCTCAAATTTTCAAATACCTGTTATACATCATCAAATTTCACTTGAATCACTTTAATCTTCAATACCATAATACTGTCGGGGCATTTGTTAACTCAAACAAATGTTTCCAAAGTTCCATTTGCCCCTGATTAGTTCTCACAATTCCTTAAATAACTGATTCCTCATTTCTCACGTTATTTCCAATTTCCCCAAATGACTTCCTTCCTTGAATGCTTTTCTCAATTCATTCATTTTCCTTTGATTTCACGCTAAATTATTATGTTGTCTGCTCAATCAGACTAATTTCTCCACACATTTCAATTGATTTGGAAACTCAACTTTCTATGTTAGGAACACATTCATCAAATCTTATTTATGTCTCTTATACTTAATGTCAACTCATATTCAGAAATCCACTCATATAGTTGGATTCTTTACATCAAACAAAAATGCATACATTCTCAGTAGTATATTATACCTCTTCTGCTTGAGTCTCCATCAGGATTAGGACTCCAATATCATTTCTGATTTATTCTTTCATTCTTTCATTAATCATTCTTAATATATATATTATCTAATCTGCTTAACCTTATTCCATAAAATTCTTCTTCGAAAGAAGATTTCTTGTTACTATCATCTTTGCTGTTCATGTAATGTTTATCAATCAACTGTTATCATCATAGCATTATCAACCATCCTTAATACCTCTGGAAGACCCATTTCCATCATTCTTACAGGGTCGTAACACTCTAATTGCCAAACTCAATGGAGTAGCAAACATAATTACTGTCACATATGCTTAGGTGACTATCATCAGATCATCCCATTTTGTCCACCTATTTTTCTCTAACCATTCACAAATTTATATCTTACACAATGGATACTTTGATCTCTGTTGATCCTAGATGATATTCTTCTCCTTATCTTCAAATTCATTTCTTATTATAGCATCATCAACATTCTCAATCTATCCCCAATTGATCATTATAAGCACTTTCATGTGTTTCTCTAGTTCCTGTTAAACTTTAAACTATGGAAACTCTGACCAACAAATATCCACTAAGTCATAAATTGCTTCCTATATCATCTCCACACAAATATTACATATATGCTCAATTTTCTCACTTATGATGATGATCCCATCATCAGATAGGTACTCACAATGATAATTCAACTTAACCGGTTGAACTTGTACATATGTCACTATCATTCATCTCATCTTCCAGTTATCCTTCATTGTATTTTACATATGTATAATGGCCATTGGTTCAAAATTATAGAAGTATATTCATCATAAAATTCTGATCTCAATTCCACTATCACATTCTTATGGTGGATTGTAACTTTTGTTACAATAACCACACAACCCATTTGGTTCCAATTTCATCTTCTTAAGATCACAACATTTTCTGGTTTCATTGCAATCTACTTGTACACTTTAATCTCATCCTCTCTACTTATCTCCCTTTTTTCCTCAAACAATCCATGATAACATATTCACGTCCATATCATATTCAAGTACATATTCACAACAAAATTTCCCTCACCTTATTCCCTAACATAGTTACCCATACTGGATCTATGTCTACATATCGGACTACGCTATATTTTTTATTGCTAAATATCCACAGCTTTCCTTTTCTCACATTCTGACATATCATTTCCCTTCTCACTAGTCTAGTTAACACCTATTTCAAAAATGCCCATGTAAGATCCTAATACTTGGCTCTGATACCACAACTGATGGGACCCGGTTCCGGAACCCAACCTCTTACGAATATCAGAAGACCTGAGTGTATCTTTACTACATCATACTCTTTAATACATTACATACGAATAATTTTTTTTCATCATTTACAATTCAATACCCTCAAAACAAAAAGGTTATACAAAGCTATAATGGCCTTTTAACCTACCTTACAACATAATTCGAAACACAAAAATACAAAATAAGCAAATTTGGAGTGAGGCCTTGACTCTCTTTCACTCCATCTCTTGCTCACTTGACTTCTTAACTATCACCTGAAGAGGAGTCAGAGAAGGGGTGAGCTTGACAGCTCGTGGGTAACAGTTTATAATAAAAGAAAGATAAGCAAAACTTTTGAACTAATTTCTTCCTTGTCATTTGAAAACACTTTCATTGAGTTTAAACAAAAACACATGTTTCTCAAAAATTCGTGTCTTGTCCAGAAATAAAAATCATAACTAACACAATTTATGCATTTAACAACTTATTCGAAAATCATGAATGCATCAACTTGATCAAACATATCAGGAGCACATAAGAATGGTTTGGGTGGATCCAAATAGAACGTACTACACATTTTTCATACGGGTCCTGTGTAGTCGTGAACAAAACATACTACGCAATCCCATGTAATGGTCTTACGTAGCCGTGAACTTATGGGAGTCTGCGAGGGAGCTCCATGCCACTAGCAGGCAGGCAGGAGAAGCCTTTAGACAAGTGTACTTGACTTTACTTAGGGGACTACTACAAACCCACATAACACATATATTTCATGTCTTGTAAACTTGTTGCCCAAAATGGCACTTTTCTTGAAAACTTGCTTTTCACATGCTTGACGTATATCTTGAAAGCCATTCTTGAAAATATGGTTTTATAAACATGCATCTTTTCCAAAAAGGCATCACTCAAATCATGTAACAAACATATAGCATAATTCACACCCATTTATGAACAATAATGTAGCACTTATGATGCAATTGAAAATAAAAAACTTCTTTGATTTAAAGAAAATAGTAATGGCTTATAAACTTTATTATAAACATGAAACCCACCTTAGAAATCCTTGCTTGTAGACTTGCTTAGAATGTCTCTTCTCTTGCAAACAACCTGAGGTCTCTAAGGCTCCTTCCTATTGTATCTTTAATGTGTACTCCATGAGCTGATCTAATTGAAATAGGTCTCTTCACCAAAGGAAGTCCTTGGCTAAAATGAAAGCTCTTCTCTTCCTCTATTTTTTTCTCTTCTTGAACAACCTCAAAATCTCTCTTATAGGCTAAGGAAATTGAAACCCTAGCTTGGTTTCTCTTCTCTCTCTC
>JANIPM010000005.1:72799577-72810682 GCA_027478405.1 Erythroxylum cassinoides
GTATTCGGCTGATAGCTGAAAGGGCCATTAAGGCTGGTAGCTAAGCTCTTGTGGAATATACTACGAGACTATAGCTATATATCAATAAAAATACCTGATTCTCATCCATTTGCTTATCAAATATCCATAAAGGATTACAATAATCTTCTTTTAGCGGTTTGAATGAGCTTTTATGATCCACACCCAGGTAATCTTCTTCAATTTGATGATCCAGCTACTTATTCTTATTCTTAAACTGAAACAGTGAAGAGTTGTACACACGAGTTTTTAATATCATATAATGCTTCACTCTTTGTCTTCTTTGTTTCTTTGCTCCAGAATGTGAAGGATGGCCTCCACCTCCACTGTATGGTGGAGGAGCTATTTATAGATGACGAATTTTGAATTCATTGAACTAAGATCAGTTGAGGTGATGGTGAGAAAGGAGCATTATTATGACGTTTGTCATACTGTATCTAAGAAAAGAGCTAGTGGTGTAGAAGCATACTCAGATAAGTAGTCGAAGGAAAAGTCTGCAGCATAAATAGAACAGTTGTAGTTCTAATGTAGGAAAATATGATTGTCATAAGTTTTGATTGCTAAATAGTTGAAATCTTGTTATAAAACTATTCTTTTCATGGATATGCTAAAGCGTCTTCTTTCATAGTAGCATCGTATGAGGCTTAATGTTTGTTGCACATTGAATGTCTAAAAGTTTGCAATTGTTGAAATGAAGTTTAAGTTAGAGAAAGAGTGGTTACAAAACCTGTTGCAACCCTTCCTCATCCATTGAACCTAAAGATGTCCTTTCTTTTTCTATTTGTCCTTTTTGTTGTTTGAAGTTTGTGATCACAAACTTGACTCTTAAGACAGAAATTCCCTGATGCTGAAAGTAATTCTATATCAAATTAGTTAAAAGTTAAATCTGATCAAGAATTGTTGACAGGCATATGAATCATAGAGGCAAGGAGATAATAAGATCGTTTCCATGTTTCTTGCATGTTTTTTGTTTCTATGTTTCTTGCATGTTTTTCTGCTTCTTGCTAGACTTTCTGTTGAGTTAATAATCCTCCTTATCCTGTTAAATAACCATGTCAACACATTGAAGTATGTTTATGCATACTTGAGTAATTTTATTGTTCCTTGTCTGTCCTGCAGGTCGTGGTTTTAATTCCAGAACACAACCTATATTGACCAAAAAGTGATATGGTTATGGACCATAGACGTTTCTTAAATCCACCTCAAAATTTTGAAAATGAACAAGATCAGCACTGGAATCATGCACATATGGAACAACTTTACACCAATATGGGTACAGCAACTTAACATGATTTGTTATGCCCTTGTTATTCATCAATCTATGATCTGTTTACTTGCAAGGTCAGGTTCAGTATAATTTAGTAAGAAGGGTGTAAGGATAGGCAGTTATACTTTTCAAATCTTGATTTATCATTATTTTGGTCTTGGACAGCTTGAAAATAAAAATGCACTTTAGTTCTTTTAAGTTCCCTAAGACTCATTTAAGTCCAAATTTGTATCAAGAGAGCTGAGCTCTTGGAATTGAAGAACTGAAGTTGTGAAACAATGAAGCCAAACGGTTACGAACGCTAAAACCATGCTTTGATTGAGGAGAAAGGATGGGGAAAAAAGTGAAGGGAACAGATGGTGGAATATAACCCTTTTCCATTATTTGACAATGGTGATAAAAAGAGATCTGGATTAACTTTTTCGTGAGTCCCACCGTAAGCATGTACAGATTGGGAAGAAATTTCAATATTAAGTCCTTAATGATTCAAATTTTGAAACCTCAAATATATCGCCATTTGTAGGATGCTTCTCATCTATTTGAAATGTAGGAAGTAAAGCTGTAAAATTTTCTTCTAATAGATGACCATCATTGTTCACCTATCAATTTCACTTGGTCCAAACAATGACATTTTTTATTTTCACTACTTTCTTTCACCTACTTTTTCTGTAAGATTTCTCTCCCCACAAATATTATTTCCTAGCATAGTTGACATTCGCTATAGGGCCGTAATGCTTATGGCCTGGTTCTGTATGTTACTCATCAGATTGTATGTGTTAAAATTACCTTTGTGGACTAGCTTTAATTTTCGTGGACTTCGACTGCAGCCAGGACTGTTCCTGTAGAGAATGCCTCTTTCTGTTATCCTATTGAAAATATGTCCGTTAATGGAGTTCATTTTACTCCTCCTTGGAGTTCTGCACCAACGATGAATGGCTATTTCTCCTCTAGTCATGGTGTTGAAGTATCATATCATCAGCCAGATCTTTCTGTCCCTCCTCAGGACCCTTTTCTGCATTCATCATCTGCTGGGAACTTTTGCACATTCCCAGAAAATTATTCACACCTTGCATCTTCTTCCAACTATCACAGACGGACTTTCCATCATGTTGAGGATGGTTTTGTTGATCTCACAATGGGAAATGGAAGAGGTCCTCACAAGAGAAAAAGTCCTGGAATCCCTTCGTCTTCGGAGAGAAGCAGTACAAGTAGATACAATGATGCTGGAAGTTCTTCTGAACTCCCTCTTTCTCTGGAGTTGCGGCAGGAGAAATCAAATTTAGATCCTCAACGTATGCCTATGGAACAATTAACCATAAACTCTAGCTATCGCGGCAATCTTTCACTTCATGCTGAGGGCTCTACCAGAAATGTACGAAGCAAGCCTGCACTTGATGTGGAATATAGCTTAGCTACTAATTTACCAGGTATTCATTCTAATGGTTCTTTTTCCGCAACCCACCCTGTTGACCGTCCTACATCATTGGACTTTCAAGGGCAGTGTTCAAGTGCCTTGACACATGAATGGAACCATGCCAGAATGTCTCCACCTCGTGGAAGGATTGTGAATTCAGGTTAGTTACTAAGATATAATTTTACCTCACATATAGAAATTGTTATTTCTAAAGCTTTCTTGCTTGTGGGATGCAGATGTAGGTGATTTCGGTCGTGACACAAACTACTTCCCTGTAGGAAATAGCATGTGTAATCCACCTTTAGAAGTGAGAGGCTATCAACGTGATTTCTATTCAAGAAGAAATTCTGCTTCTCTAAGTCCTCATGTTGCCTCCAGACATTCTGAGAGGAGTATCCGGAGTGGCCACTCGCTAAGATCTAGCCCCAGTTTCCGTGTTTCCTCAGGTAGTATACGCTTGGGACACATTGTCCCTTCTGATGAGAACTTGGAGTTGGTGCCCGAGAGTTACTATTTTAGGCAGCAAAGGCAGTTATTCACTCCAGCATGGCAAAGTGGTGACAGGAATGGGAGATCGAGAGTTTCAAATGAGAGATATCGATCATTGCCCATTGAGGCAGCTCTTCATGATCGATTTTCTTCAGAGGTACTTAGTATTTACCAATAATTTCAGTTATTTAATGTCTAGATTGGAATGCAGCTCTCCGGAGGGGCTTTAAGAAGAATATCATTCTCTTCTAGCTACATGTTTTGTAAGATGCAGATTCATACATTTCTTTAGATGAGCAATTTCTGTATTTATGTGCATGTGATCATTAATGTTCACCGAGGCATGCTGTTACAGACCACGTTCTTGTTGGACAGGGTTTAATGACTGTGGAACACCCTCATTTTCATCGCACCAGAAATATGTTTGATCAGCATAGGGACATGAGGCTAGACATAGACAACATGAGCTATGAGGTTGTCTTTGATCTTTTCATTTCTCTTTGTACATGCCATTTGTGTCACACCATGCTATTAACTTTCTGGCTGGCCTGAACAGGAATTACTGGCACTGGGTGAAAGGATTGGCCATGTGAACACTGGCCTATCGGAAGAGTCAATGTCTAAATGCTTGATAGTGACACTACAGAACTGTTCAGATCACAAAGAAGGAATCTGTGCGATCTGTCTGGTATGATTTTTTTACAAATTAAAACATATTGTTAGAGAGCATCGCATTGGATTAGAAGTTCAAAATGGTTGACTCGTTATAATCCTTAAGTCTTTATCGCATATTCCCCATAAAGGATTGTTGTTGCAAATTGCAGGAAGAGTATCAGAACATGGATGATATAAGGGGGTTGAGATCTTGTGGTCATGAATACCATGTAAGCTGCATCAAGAAATGGCTATCCATGAAGAACTCATGCCCAATCTGCAAGACTTCCGCTTTGGAGGATAACCTCAAGGATGGATGACTCATCTTTCTTATTGATCAAATGGTTAATATCTTCTCTCTTTTTTTTTTTTCCAGATTTAATGTCCATATGATTTAAGGCATTTCCTCAAAAGGATGGTTGTATTCTGGGCAGATGTATATAAATTATTAGTCAATTACTATCCATTAATTTCAAGCTCCCGTATCATTTTTGTGGAGCTTTATTACTACTAGAGTATCGTGACAATTTAATTCCAATCAAACACTACGAGTCGTTGGAGGCTTTAATTTGGTCTATAACACACTGCCACATTGGGACAACTCATTAATTCGCAAATTAGCAGTCTTTAACACCGTACTTGATGTACTCGTCGGCTTGTTTCCCAACTTCTGGGGAGCTTGGACAATGACATCTTCAAACTCGCATCTTAGTTGCTTGTCCAAAATTGTCTACTGAAATTATGTTCTATGAACCGTTACGATGTACATACTAAACAAACTGATCTTCTTTTCCATAGATGTGGAGTTCCCAACCATCTGGAGCCCCATTGCTGTTTGTCTACTCTCCTCAAACACTCGCAAAACCTTATTGCAAGTGGTCCTCGAGTTCTTGATCTTGTCTGTCTGTTCCCTTATCCAATCATCTCCTAAAAGCAAACCTAGTTCACTATCCTCAAACTTGTGCACTAAATAGTTCTCACTATTCATCATGTAAACACAGGAGACAGGACATTGAAGGGTCTCCATAGGTTCTGGACTTTCATCCCCAAATTATTCTCCAAAACTCCATAGATTCATCTCTTTTTTTCCTATGTTTTAGACCTATTCATATACATAGAAGCTCTAAACTTACCGATAGAATCATACCTCTCGACTACAAACACAAAAAATCTAAGTCCATAATGAAACTTTGTGACCAATATCTCTACAGAATAAATATCTTATTTAATAATAGCGATTACGGATAACTACTAAACAATAATCATATAATCAATGTAATTGGTTCATAACAAAAATATCTTAACTTCTAGTCACATAGTTATCAGTATTACGCCCCACGACTTTAATTGTCCAAATTGACCAGTTTCGAAGTCTCGCCGACCAAGAAGTAACTTGGCATGTTCGCATGAATTGATAGCTGACGAGTTTTATAGTACCAACAACAACATAGTGAGTACTAACTAACAGACTTTACCGATATGAGAAATGTTAGGTGATGCTAATTAATTCCCCAAAACAAATAGCCTTCCTCACAAATATTCTAAGTAGGGTAGCGACCTTTCATCAAAGTCTTCTCTTTCTTGAGATATTTATCCATATACATTAATCATTCTAAAAACAATGGATAGGTATTGTCAGTAACTAAACCTAAAAAGTATATTCTTTTCCATATCTATGACTAATTAGTTGACCAAAAGAGAGTAATCCTCTTTTACTAATTTGGGTGTAGGTGAGTTGATAAGAGGCTCTCCTGGCTTAAGTGAAGTCACGGGTTCGATCCGTCCTCATGTATGTAGTCGTTTAAAACTTGAGGCCAGAGTTTTGTCTCTCGCAAGGGACCTATCCAGCTCCAACGAGAATCAATCTGGAAGTAGATGGCTTAAAGATACCTTCTTATAATTAAGATCCTCCTAAAACATCTCGTGAGCAACCCCAAAAAAAAAAAGTTGCTACTATTCTTGTGAGGACTTGGTCTAGCATCTTTTGGTTTTGAAGAGGGATTGCCAACTACGAGGTTTCCCTTCAACTTCGTAAACACAACAAATAATTAACTAGGATATAGCTGAATTATGAGTAAAATATTTATAATTTAAAACAAAGAGTGGTGGCTTGGATTTAATCCAAACTTTTTTTTGTTCGGGTTTAATCTGATTGACTTAGATCTCACCTGAATGGTCAGTCGATCTAAAATTTAAAAATAACATCATTTTGAAGTTTGATTGAATCAACTTTAGATTATGTTGCTTCTAAATTTTAACTCGAGAATAACTCAAAATCTAGTTAATTCAATTTTTTATTAATTTGAGCTAGATTGACCTAAATTAATTTATCAACCTTAATAATCATAGATACTTTATCAAGTATTTAACAATGAGCCATATAACATTCAGCAAAAATAAAAAATATTTTAGTATTTTTAATATCAAAAGATATTTTAAAATATTTTAACCATAACTAAAAGGACTAGCTTTTTAAAAATTGAATAAGTTTAAACATAAATAAGTCATTCAACTTAATAAAGCTTAATAAAGATAAATTCTTTGTATTACATGCACATTTTTTTATCTTTGCATTTGATTTGTAAACACCATTTTTTACATGCTTGTTTGAGATAATACTTAGCTATAGTGCATAATTCAATTTTGTCTGATTTGCAGTAATAATAGACAAACGAATTACCAAATTTGCTTCTGCCCATCTCTTTTCTTTGCTTATCTATCCGAAACATGTTAAGGATAAGGATGCGTCATTCTAAACAAGCAAAACGCGTCTTAACTTTGTCCTAAAGCAGCCACATATGCAGGCAACACAAAGGACAAAAGACAATGAAAATGGAAAACAACTCCTGTAAGAGTCGAACCAACCCTTGGTGTGGTTTATCCTCGTAGACCCCATCATATTGGCACTACATGATTGGATATAACCGCCAATACCCACACACACACATGAACAGAACCATCGGAGCAAAAGTTGTGGAGTTCAAAAGGAATCCATAGCTTACGACCACATCCTCAGTTGTCCAACTTCCTCCACTTGCGCTGTTTTCGACTTTTCTTTCACTTATTCCTTCCAATTTCTCTATCTTTCACCACCGCCACCTTGACTACTACTATTACTGAATCTTGTCTTATTGCTTTTCACAAGCCTCTCTCCCTCTCTCCCTCATATGGCTGATTTCTGTTCTTTCATAGAACTCATGGATAGTCTTTGGTATCACAGAGAGATTTTGTCCTCAGAGCCCTCGGCTAAGGCTGTCTCTGAAATACCATCCTCTTTGATCTTCACAGAGTCTATGATATACCCTTCATCAACTGATTTCTCTTTACTAACTCCCCCAGATGATCAAATTTCACTGTCTACTTCATCGCCTCCTGAATATGAGACGACATCGTCATTAGCCTCATCTCAACTCTCTCTACTGGTAATAAAAACCATAACTTCCTTACATATGTTGGTTTTTTTGCTTCTTCTTTTCTGAGTATTTTTTATGATATTTTTCTTGTCGTTTTCAAGGATGAGGCCGATAAAATAGGAGATAAAGACGAAGTGGAACAGCGAGAAAGGCCAACAAGATTCAACCTTATCAGTAGCAGAGCTCGTTTTCATTCTTCTTCACCATCAGCTGGGAAACGTTCCAAGAGAAATAGTTGCGGAGCACGTACATTGGGGAGGCTGCAGAAATCTATGAGCTGCAGGAATTTGGAAGATCTAGAGCTAGAGGAAGTTCAAGGGTTCATGGATCTTGGTTTTGTCTTCAACAAAGAAAACTTAAGTCCAAGAATGATCAGTTTAGTCCCTGGTTTGCAAAGACTAGGATTGTGCAAGAAACTTATAAACAACTCGTCACTAATTGACAGTGAATCAGTAGCTGAAGGGGACGATAATAAACTTAGAGAAGAAGAAGCAGAAGCTGAACACGAGAGAGTTGTTATTAGGCCATATTTGTCAGAGGCTTGGCTAATAAAGAGACCCGATTCACCGCTGTTAAAACTAAGACTGGCCAGAGTGTCCGCACCTTCTGATATGAAAAACCACCTAAGATTCTGGGCTAAAACTGTTGCTTCTGTCATTCATCAAGAATCTTGAACATGTTTCTTCGCAATTTCTATCGCAGGAACTTTATCTTGCAGCACCGAGCATCCGCTCTCCCAAATAAGGAAACTGTTGATAGAGAGATATGAACCACTCAAATGTTGAAATGAGTGTCTAGTCTTTAATCAATCTGCCCTCCACCGACAGCTGCAACTGTAAAAAAAAGGAGCTTGTCATGCTTTCTAGTTATATATATATATATATGTATATAAAGGGAGAAATAAAATAAGTGGTTTGAACTTTGAATCCCATTTTGTATTACTGATTTAGCTTGTGTACAGTAAAAGGTACATGGACAATCTACCTTTGTATAGTTCAATAGCAGTGGAAAGCATATCAATGTGGGTCTCAATAATAAGGTCTTTACTCCAATAGTATTCTGTAGTTACGTAGGTGTCAGGATTGAGAAGGAGGTTGGTAAACATTTTTTAAGTTTCATTGTGAAAAAGAACTCATGGTTTCATTCTTTATGAGACTTCAAATGTTATTCAAACTCTTAGAGCAGATAAGGAATAATTCCATCACTTCGTTAACAAAAAGGTGCTTTATGAGCTCTCCCTCTCTGAAGGTTAAAAGGGGTCCTACAACATGCAAGTTGACGGGAAAACGATGAAAAGATAACCAAGAGGCAATACACGCTTTCCATGCATTGTTCATGTGTTATCTTTGTCCTTCTGCGGTGTGGGCAGGAACGTCGTTTTGTGATTACAAGGCCACGTGATTACAGGTACAGTAATAATAAACTTCTCAGGTTTAGTACATCCTGTGCAGTCATTTCTTACGTTGTTTTACTCTTACCTAGTATTCATTGTATGTGGTAAGTAATACTGACTTTTGATCCTGCAGGTCACATGTTGCTTTAGAATTAAATTCCTGCAGGTTCCTTCTACGTTGCAACTAGCGGTGCCTAGTGGTTTTCCGTCCATCACGCTGGACGCCCCAGTGGCGTCTCTTTGGAGCGAGGTTTGGAGCGACTCTATGGCCTCCCTCGCTCCAAAGAGACAACTGGCTAAAAAAGGTCAAACCCGCAAGCGCGAAGACAACCCTCAGCCTCCCAAGCTATCCTACAGTGCGGCAGTGATAGCGCCTACAATCGAGGAAGCAGCAGCAGCGTCTACCACGTGGCCGGAGGACGAACTGATACCCATTGAAGACGACGACATCAAGCCAACCTCCGGAGAGCTAGGCGGTAGCATACTGCTGTCCCAAAAGTTGAAAAATAAGCTAGATCAGCAATAGAATTATCTTGGAGGTGAACACTTGGAGATTAAATTGAATCTTCTTCCAGCTGCTAAAATTCAGGACTTTCAAGACACTTGCAATCTACTCCAGACACTTCAAGCACTGTTTACACAGACTTCAGGAAAGAATGGAAAGCTTCAGCTGTTGATCTTCGAAAATGTTGCTTAATCTTTCAAAATTTGTAAAAGTTTGTTCCTCTCAAGTTTTTGAATGTAAGGTTGGAGATTTGATGTATTTGAGAAACTTTGGTGCACTCTTTTGGGAATCAATAAAACTCAGGACTTTCAGGGTTTTCTTCTGATATTGTGTAAGAAATTTGCTTCAGCTATTCAATCATCTAGTTATTCAATCATCAAGTTGATTTTTTTCTGAACAAAATGAAACTTCTACAACAAATAAAAGATGAACATTGACAGATAATTCGAAACTTATGTATTGAGGATTTTTTTGTATTTCTCTCTTACAAGCTTGAATGATAAATGAAAGATGAGCTTTATATATTAGCTCTCAACCATTCTGATACATTTTTAACAAACTAAAAGTTAAACACAAGATCTGATAAGTAAAAACTAGTCTAGCAGAATTTTCCTCATTTGGTAAAACATAAAAGCACTAACTTTTGCACAACTGAAACTGACATCTCTAACAGCTAATAAAAACAAAATACTTCAGTGGACAAATCCTGACATCGCAAATCTTCTGCTCAGCTAAGAAAATGACCAGTTACACATGTCTTGTTTAGTTCCAATAACCTCTGATTATGTTGATTAAACTAGCTTGAAACTTGTTTTAGAAAATCCTTGTCTGTTGTTGCAGACTTCAGATTCCATCCTTAGGCGTGCCCATACCTAATCTCTGAATTTTGGCCACATTAGGGATTTCAGATTTCTTTCTTTCTTTTGCATCCTTTTGATCCTATTTCGTCCTTAGAGTGTTGAAAACCATAGTTGTTCCTCCTGCCCTGCATCTTTACTCCTGTTCTATTCTTCTTGCTGCAAAATCTGGTTTTTTTTAATCTGCACATTTTCAATTCTTCATTGTTGTTTCCATCTTGCCTCCATCTTCCCCTTTCCATTGAATTTCTCTCATCTGAATTTGATCTTCATTCCCTTGAACCATGCAGCCTTGAATTATGCCCAATATCATCAACTTCAGTTTTCTGAGGAGTCTAGGATGATTCAACTTGATTTTCACTCTTCTTTTCTTCTTCAGCTTGATTGCCATTGCAAGATCTTCAGCTAGCTTCAACATAGCAGGTTTTACAAAACAATTCATTTCAACAAATTATACGGTTGTGGTGAAGCTGCTCGGGAGACGGGTTGGCTATCATGTTTTGAGCAACAGGTTATGGAGTCTTTGGCAGCCGTGAGGTCCATTAAAAATCATGGACATAGACTACGATGTATTCCTGGTGAAATTCCTTGAGGAAGACGACTATCTGCACGTGCTCACAGACAGCCCTTGGGTGATCTTCAGCTAGGCTCTCTTAGTCCAACAGTGGTCTCCCTCATTCTGTCCAGAGAATGATCAGCTGACACGAGCAGTGATATGGTTGCGGATCCTGGACATGCCGATAGCTCGTTATCATCCTAAATACTCATGGCTCTTAGCAACCTTGTGGGTAGCACGGTTAAACTTGACGAGGCATCCTTGCACACCCAACGTGGGAAATATGCTCATCTTGACGTGGAGATCGATTTCAGTGTATCTCTGCACTCTAGCGTCAACCTGGACGGAGTGTAGCACCCCCTTACTGTAGGGTATACACCGGGATACTCGAAGGTCATTCCGATGCATATCCTACGATAAGGGCGAGCTACGATCGATCACTACATTCCCTTCATATGGCACGGTAACATAATTCACTTAAAGCATCATAAGAAGATCACAATATTTTAAAACCAACTTTTTCCTCATTGCATTTCACA
>JANIPM010000005.1:72864709-72879870 GCA_027478405.1 Erythroxylum cassinoides
CAAATTTATTATTATTATTATCCGTTCTGTCCACTGTAACCAAACGCATTCTGTCCTCGAGACGGAAACAGAAATTTTTGTTCTGTTTACCACAACCAAACACCTCACTGTCTCCAGTGTTTGTTCCGTTCTGTCCTGTTCCGTTTCGCCTCCAGCTACTGGAGACAGCAACCATATGCAAGGTTAGAGTTCTTTGTTCCTCTTCTCATAAGAAAATAGAACAACTTTTTGTAACCTCACTTGGAGCATATATATGTATGAATATATCCCTTGCTTTATAGAGGTACGATTTGGTTCTTTTTTGCCCATGTCTCTGATATCTTATTTGTTCTAAACATGCATGACAATGATGAGCATAGCAAAGAAAGCCACGTTCATCAATAGTTCAAAAATTTATATGATTGTTTGCTTGAAAAACCGTCTTGTTCTGCAAAATGGCAGGACTTTCGAATATTCAGATAATGTTATACATGGAGGTGAACATTAAACATTCAAGAAAACTATAGTTCTTTTTTTCTCTGATAATTTTCAAGCTCAAAACCAAACAAACATTTGTGCAACACTACAATCCCAAATGATGGTAGGTGTTACAAAGGTTTTTCTTGGACTCAAACTTTCACCGCAAGTCACGTCCTCCTTTATATGGCAATCCCACTTAGGCCCGCTTAAGCAAGATTCAGCCTTCTCACGTGAATGTTGTCGAACAAATCCGTTAGCCCTCAAACACCTCACACACACACAAGTGTTTACAGTGTTTCCCTCACACACATAAAGAACACAAGTGTAACAGAGTAAAGAAAGCAACAAGAGATTTTTAAATGTAGCCAAAGCTACTCTTTCGTTAACTCTCAACAAAATGTTAACAAAAGACACGAGTACCTCCTACTTAAAGCACTCAGGGAACTTCCTACTCGAAGCCCTTAAAAGAACTCCCTACTCGTAGCCTTTACAATGAGAACTTTCCCTCAAAAGCTCTCAACTCTCAAAGCTCTCACCTCTGATTTCCTTTGATGAATAGGTCTCAACTCTAACGAGCTATTTATAGGCTCCTCCATATGACTAAGAGTCCTAGTAGAACTCTACTAGTTAAGATCACAATCTTATCCTATCTAATAAGATTACGTCATATTTAAAAGATTTACCCTATCTAGAAAAGATTATCTTTATCCACGAAAATCTCCTCTATCTTCAGATGATCCTTCCATGTGATCTTCATCTCTTAAAGATGATGTCCATCCACAATGATCTTATCCGTCATGTCATCATATGTCATATCATCTACAGTTGCCACGTCACTGCTGATGTGTCTTCACCACAGCCTATCTGCACATAGATCCATCAATGCACATCCATGGACAAGTCCATCTTCCATAATCAAGCTCATCTATGGTACAGTCTCGTCACTTCATGACTAAGTCACCAGTCACAATCCGAGTTAGTATTTAACCTTGCACATGTTAAATACCTTCGACCTGCCTCTTCGAAGTTAGGTATTTATACGACTCACGCTCGCATGCCTTCACGCATCTTTGCGGGTCTCATACACCTTTGCGCCTTCTCGTGTACTCTCGGGTCTTGCATGACTTAGTTTTCTAACTCTGCGTGGCCTAGCATCCGAATCTCACGTCTAGTCGAAAATTTCCGCCAATGCGCGCCTATGCTTGCCCACGCATATCAACTCTCGTCTACTCTCAAGATCTTCATTGATACTTCTCGAATCTTTTGCCTACTTCGTAAGTTCCTCGGGTTTTGCTCACCAACTCGCAAGACTTTGCCTTGTTCCCTCGTCAACATGCCTTCCTCGTGCCGACTTGCATGCCAAGCATTGACCAAGGCTCGCCAATACTCGCACGATCCCGCAGTCGGAACTTAAGGGTCTAACAGTAGGTATGTTTTTTATAGAAGTCGTTGGCATTTAACTCTAGACCAAAGTGGAGAAAACAAAAACTTAGTAGGTAGCCATGTGGTTCCACTTTAAAAGGGTTCTTGATCACCAGGTTCACATACGCCTATCTCTCTACACATTATTAAAAAAATAGAAACTAATTGACCAATTTGTTCAAAAGTTAATGTTCAAACATACTAGCCTCATCATAGGATCGAATAAGCATTCAGTCCAAGATTTTTGAAAAATTACCTAACCTTCTTACTGTTCATTATGGTCCATTTAAAGCATTTATCCTGTGTACACACAAATGTTGTCGCCCATATTCCTGACCTTCCTCCTCTGTGATGGCAGAGGTATGGAAACAGATATAAACGTTGGTTTTGGGTCCCTATCCTCACCTAACACAAGCAATACACCATCAATCGTGCAAAAGGAAGAGGATAGAATATTCAAACTTCTCAGAGATGCAAGAAGATCTTCAGTGGAGAGGCAATGGCTAGAGGTATTTATTTCCATTAAGCTTCCATTGCAATATATTTGTATACGGTTAATATGCATGTATCTTTACGTTATGTTTTGTATGAGATGCATGCTATTGTTGGTTTATATTTCATTTGGTATTAGAGCCACAGCCTATACCTCTGTCTTGCTTTAGAAACCACCGAAAAGCATATCTCTATTATACTCTGTTTTTGGTTGAGTTTATGCTAAAAACTTGAGCTTGAGGTTGTTGAAGTTTTTAGACGATTTTGTACCTGATGGAGACGTTAGAGTCGTGTTTTTGTGCTCCATGGAGCACTTGACGTTGACTAGACTGTGAAGGAGGAGGAGGGACAACGACCGTACATGAGGCTTCGGACGTTACCATTTATGGAGCGTTGCATGGTCGGATTTTTGACATCTTGTGCGCATCGCCTGGTCGGCGTCGTCCCAATATCGACCTTCAAGCAACCGCTGGCGTACTATGCTCGCCAAAAATGTCGGGGCTTCGACAGGTTCGAGCCTTGAAAATGACCTTGCGATATTTTTATAAAATTATTTATTAATTTTAATTATGTTAATATTAATAATTAGTTGGGTTAATTCAAAATTAACCCATTATGTTATGATTATAATTCTAAAATCATTTTTGGCATTAATATTTTATGAAAAATATGAATTTTTAATTATGTATGCTTATGTTAGAATTTGAGTTTTTGACATGCATATTGTAATTGTTTAATTTTTGCACAAATTACATGTGATTAATTGAAAAAAAAATTGTGTAAATTTATGATCATTATACATGCAAAATTATATTAAATAATTTGTGCATTTTATTTGATTTATTTGCATTATTTATTAATTGATGCAAATAATTAGGCTTTAATTTAAAGCTTAAGATAATGTAAGTGATCATATGATTTTAATTAATTAGGAGTAGCCACATCATCTTAAATTAATTACAATTATATATTTAGTTTTAAGATCACATTAATACATTAATTGTAATTAATCATACGTGATATGATAAAATCTACCCACACAAATTTTGTTATGTTTGTATGATTAATTAGGATGAAATATCGGATTATATTTCTTAATCTACCTATAGGAATTAAGAAAAGGAACATAATTCAATAGTTTTATCATAAAGTTTCGAATGAATCTAATTAAGTAGAACTTTACCCCACAGGCAAGTCTTATGTCACTAGATTCATTTGTTAAATGCATGATTTACATTGGTAAACCATGAACTCGAAATATATATAACGAGCATATATTTTTATTTCTCAATTTGCATTTACTCAGACAGTTAATATTTCTGATATTAAGTGTGATATTCCCAAAGTGAGAGGTGACAACTATAAGGGGTGAAAGGAGAGAATTCTGCTTCATTTGGGCTAGATAGATATAGACTATGCTATTAGGAAGAACGAACCACCGAGTATGACTGAGACCAGCACTCCAGAAGCTGTTGCTCTTTATGAAAAGTGGGAGAGATCTAATCGTCTCTCCGTGATGTTCATAAAGACCAAGATATTTGCTGGCATTCGTAGTTCTGTCGAACAACATAGTAATGTTAGAGATCTATTAAAGGCCATTGATGAGCAATTCGCTACATCTAATAAGGCCCTTGCCAGCACTTTGATTATGCAGTTCTCATCCTTGAGGTTCATTGGGATAAAGGGCGTATGTGATCACATAATGCGTATAAGGGACATAGCGGCTCAGCTGAAAGCATTGGAGGTCCTGGTGCATTACATTCTGTGCACTCTGCCTCAACAATATGGTCCTTTCAAGATCTCTTATAACACACATAAGGACAAGTAGTCGATTAATAAACTATTGATTATGTGTATGCAAGAAGAGGAGAGGTTGTTGATGGAAGAGGGTGAAAAGGTCAATTTGACTGTTTCAGGAAAAAGAGGCAGGATGATGCCAAAAATAAGGGAAAAGGCAAAGATGCTCCTCAATCCGATATAAAGAAGCCGTCAAAGTGTTTCTTCAACAAGAAGAGGGGATACACGAAGAAAGACTGCCCTAAATTTAAGGACTGGCTCAAAAAGAAAGGTACTCAAATTTCATTTGATTGTTATGAGTCTAATATAGTTAATGTTAATCATAACACATGGTGGATTGATTCTGGTTCTACAATCCATGTTTCGAATACCTTGCAGGGTATGTAAAACTTAAGGAAGCCGGTGGGAAGTGAACAATTCATATATTCAAGAAGCAAGATGAGTTCATATGTGGAAGCTATCGACACTTGCATTTTGGTTTTGAGCAGTGGCTTTATTTTGTGTTTGGAGAAGAACTTTTATGTTCCAAATTTCTCTGAAATTTTCATTTCTATATCAAGAGTTGTACCTTTTGGTTTTTCCTTTAACTTTTCATATTTTAGTTTCAGTTTATGTAACGGATCTAAAGTTATTGGTTATGGTACATTATCTGATGGTCTTTTTTTTTCATTCAGTTATAAAATGATGATGCCTATAATTCGATGCATGTTACTGCTGGATTGAAACGATGTGTTGCAAATGAAGAATCCTCAATGTTGTGACACCGTAGTTTAGGACACATCTCCATTGAAAGAATTAAGAGATTAGTAAATGAAGTATTTAGTACTTTAGATTTCGCTGACTTTTAGACCTGCGTGGATTGTATTAAGGGTAAACAAACTAACAAGTCTAAAAGATGTGTCAAGAGGAGTACAAACCTGTTAAAAATTATACATACAGATATTTGTTGTCCAGATATGGACGCAAATAGTCCGAAATACTTTATCACCTTTATAGACAACTATTCGCTATATATGCATCTCTACTTACTTCGTTCTAAGGATGAAACTTTGAATGTTTTTAAAATGTTTAAGGCTGAAGTGGAGTGTGGAAAGCTGATAAAATAGTGAAGTCAGATAGAGGTGGAGATTACTATAGTAGATATACTGAAAGTGAACAGGCTCCTGGTCCTTTTGTAAAGTTTCTTCAGGAACATGGGATTGTTGCCCAGTACACTATGCCTGGTTCTGCGGATTAGAATGGTGTGGCAGAAAGAAGAAACCGAACCTTAATAGACATGGTGAGAAGTATGAAGAGTAACACAAAACTTCCTCAATTCCTGTTTATTGAAGCTCTAAAGACGGCTGTGTATATATTAAACCGAGTTCCAACCAAGGTTGTCTCAAAATAACCTTTTGAGTTATTTAAGGGTTGAAAACCGAGTCTGAGGCATATATGCATTTGGGAATGCTCGTCTGAAGTGAGAATTTATAACTCACAGGAGAAGAAGCTAGACCCAAGGACCATCGGTGAGTATTTCATTGGATATGCTGAAAGGTCTAAGGGGTATAGATTCTATTGTCCATCTCATAGCACTAGAATTGTGGAATCAATAAATGCAAAATTTCTTGAGAATGACTTAATCAGTGGAAGTGGTCATTTTCTAGACATAGTTTCTAAAAGGGGCCATTATGAAGCTCAACCTTCTGATTCAAGTGATAGATTGATTATCATTCACACCCCTCAAGTTCAAACTGGTGTGGGATAACCAATTACTAAAGTTCCACAAGCTATTAATACTAATCCAGTAGATCAACTTGTAAATGAAGAACAACCAGAAATTGTTGAGAAACCAGTTGAACAACAGGCTGAGCAATAAGTTCCTCATGAGGATGATAGTACAATATTGAGGAGATCTACTAGGGTTAGAAAGCCAGCAATACCTAGCGATTGTATAGTGTATCTACAAGAGTTAGATTACAACACTGGAGTTGAAAATGATCCTGATAGGCCATGAGTTCTAAAGAATCGGACTTGTGGGACAATGCTATGAAGGATGAGATGGATTCTATAGCATCTAATCAAGTCTAGGATCTCGTTGAGTTGCCAAATGGTGTGAAAACCATTAGATGTAGAAGGGTATTTAAGACAAAGTAAGACTCACAAGGCAACTTTGAGAGACATAAAGCAAGAATTGCTACCAAATGGTTCACTCAGAGGGAAGGAATCGACTACACGGAGACATTTTCTCTTGTATCTAAGAAAGATTCTCTTCATATAATCACGACATTGATAGCTCATTTTGATTTTGAGTTACATCAAATGGATGTGAAAACGACATTACTCAATGATGAACTAGTGGAAGAGGTTTACATGAAACAATCTGAAGGATTCTCCTCTAGTGATGGTGAGCATTTAGTCTGTAAGCTTAATAAATCCATATATGGGATAAAACAAGCCTCCCAACAGTAGTATTTAAAATTTCATGAGGTTATCACTTCATTCGATTTTGAAGAAAATACAACGGAAAAGTGTTTATACCAGAAGGTTAGTGAGAGTAAGACTTGTTTTCTTGTGTTATACATGGATGACTTTTTGCTTGTGACTAATGATAAGGGTTTACTATATGAGGTGAAATAATTTCTCTCAAAGAATTTTGATATGAAAGATATGGGTGAGGCATCTTATATCATTGGTGTTAAGATCCATAAAGAAAAATCTAGAGGCATTTTGGGTTTATCTCAAAAGACCTATATCAACAAGGTTTTAGAGAGATTTCGGATGAAAGATTGTGCACCAAGTGTAACACCCATAGTCAAGGGTGATAGATTCAGTTTGAATCAATATCCGAAGAATGAATTTGAGTGAGAACACATGAAGAACATTCCACACGCTTCAACTATCGGAAGCCTTATGTATGCTCAGGTCTGCACCGACTTGACATTGCATATGCTGTTGAAATGTTAGGAAGTTATCAGAGTAATCCAGGTATTGACCACTGGAAAGTTGCAAAGAAGGTTATGAGATATTTTCAGGGCGCAAAGGACTGTATGCTTATGTACAGGCAAACTGAGAACTTGGAAGTAGTTGGATACTCCGATTCAGACTTTACTGGCTGCATTGATTCAAGGAAATCAACATCTAGTTATATTGTCATGCTAGCTGGTGGAGCTATATCTTGGAGAAGTGCCAAGCAGACCCTGATTGCTAGTTCTACTATGGAAGCTGAGTTCGTATCATATTTTGAGGCCACCTCGTATGGTGTATGGTTGAAGAGTTTCATATATAGGTTTAGAGTTGTTGATTCAATTTCTAAGCCATTAAGATTGTATTGCAATAACTCCGCTGCGGTCTTTATGACTAAAAATAACAAGAGTGGAAGTCGAAGTAAGCATATCAACATTGAGTATTTAGCCATAAAAGAACGTGTTAAGGAAAAGAAAGTTGTCATAGAGCTCATTAGCACTGATTTGATGATTGCAGATCCTTTAACTAAAGGCATGTGACCTAAGCATTTTAAGGATCACGTAGTGTAAATAAGACTTGGCTCTATAATGTGGTATTGTTGTACATTTGTTGATTCAATGGAACTCTTATTCAGTTTGATATTTTCTCATAAATTTTGTGCACATATATTTTGATTGGTTTTGAGAAATGTCATTTAATTTGGACCTAGAATAAACATATGGTTTATTCATTAAGTTAAAGGGCTAGTAATGAGAAATTTTGTATATGTAATACATGTAAGATAATACTCACTATAAGAGGACTTATCGCCATGATTCATATACTTACTTTCTTGTTACATGTAGTGTTGGGTTAAATGGACCAAGTTGAAAAATGTAAGATTTTTGAAAATTTACCTAACCTTCCTACTGTTTATGTATGGTCAAATTAAAGCATTTATCCTATGCACATGCACGTTTTGTCGCCCATATTCTCGACCTTCCTCCTCTGTGATAGGCAGAGGTATGGAAACGAATATAAACCTTAGTTTTGGGTCCCTATCCTCACCTAACGCAAGCAGTACACCATCGATCGTGCAAAAGGAAGAGTATAGAAGATTCAAACTTCTCAAAGACGCAAGAAGATCTTCGGTGGAGAGGCAATGGGGAGGTATTTATTTCCATTAAGTTTCCGTTGTTGTATATTTGTATACGGTTAATATGCATGTATCTTTACGTGATGTTTTGTATAGGATGCATGCTATACAGAGAATCAACATCTAAAAGAGAAAAGCAAATATCCAGCTAATTAGGAGATCTAAGAACAAACACTTCCATTTTTATAAACCAGTCGCGGTCTTTTAATTTGTGGGAATAAAACTAAAAATATAAAAATTTATAATACTAAATCCATAATTTATACAAATAAAAATAATAAGCACATTTTAATATTATATTTTTAACAAAATTAAATATAAAAAGTTAAATTTTACTTAATTTTATAACATTAATCTACAATTTAAAAATAACACTAAAATATTTTAGTGTTATCAACGTCATACAAAATAATTATGTTATGTATGAAATTTATAATTTAATAAATTAAAAATAGTTAACCCTAAAATTATTCTCTCTATCAACAATAATTCATCTTTTTACACTTAATTCAACAATAATTCAATTTAATATTTTTAATTAACAACAAATGTTAAATAATAACTATCATTATATTATAAATTAAAATTTTAATTATTTTAATAATATTTTTTAAAGTTGAGATTAATATTATAAAATTTAATAAAATTTAAATTTTTTGATTAATTTTTTAAATAATTACCGTAATATAATTTTTTATTAAACCTAATTCATTTTTCATTTTGATGGAACATGTTCAATAACTTGATAGCGGTTGGTGGAATTGAACAAAATGAAGCATATAGGGGGTAGAAAAGAAATGGTAGAAAAATAGAGGACCAACACACAATTATGATGAACCTGCTGTTTTTAATGTACTAGCTCCTTTCCTCTCTGGAGTCTGGAATCTTCCATTCTCTGCGAGTTCTTTTGTTGCCGCTGCGCATGGCCGACGATTTCGAGTTTCCCGATCAGTCACCGCCGTCGTTTCAGGGAACGGTAAGGCCTCATCCTAATGTTCTTTTTTGAATTGTTGATGTCCTCAGATTTAATTTGAGATCTCTGTTAACACTGACACATGCATACATATATATATGTTTTAACTTCTGACTAAGAGGAGATCAATTCGTTTTTTGTTGTGATCTTGTGGTTTTGGATCTTGGATAATGATAGTTGAGCTTTCTATTTCTCACAGTTCTTTCTATCGTTTGTATGTTGTGTTTGGATTGCATGCTGGGAAAATGCGTTTTTTGATCCGATGGGTAGCTTCCCTGTTTTATGCCTGAAAATGTGATGCACGGAAAATTGTCTCTTTGAGTGATTTATTGACGCCTGATTGATTGTGACTTTGTGGTGGTTTCCATATTGTCGATTGGTTAATTCTGAGTTTGACCAAATCGTGTGCGATCAACTATGTTTGTTAGTTTTAGTCCAATTTAAGAAAATCATGGTGATCAAAAAGGATCATTATCATGTTATGTTGAAGAATTAGAGCTTCATTGGTTTAAGTAAATAAACAAAGGTTGAATCTTGAAGTTTGATTTTTGATCTTTTGATTCTGATTGACCCACTTTTTTCAAGTTGTGAGCTTCCTTTTGTCTTTGTACAGAGGTCATTTGTTCTAACATTTTTCCAAATTGTTTGTTGTTTTCATCAACTCGTTCACACTCACGTGAGTTGATTTGCTTGTAGTCGTCATGCTTTTCTTTTCTTGCTTGTTAGTATTGCAAGGAAGAGGATTTTGAGATTGTCAGGATTTACCATCAACCTAGCTTGTAATGGTTCATGGTCTTGTTAGTTTCTTTCTGCAATTTCTCTTTCTTTTTTTTTTTTTTTTGGCTTGGTTGTGTGTTCAAACTGAATACCGATGCATGTTTTGATGATTAGGGAAATGTTATTAACGATGTTCCGGCAAAAGGGTTAAACCCAGGATTGATAGTGCTGCTGGTTGTGGGGGGTTTGGTGTTGACATTCCTTGTGGGAAATTATGTACTTTATTTATATGCACGGAAGACTCTACCTCCAAGAAAAAAGAAGCCCGTCTCCAAGAAGAAGATGAAGAGAGAGAGGCTGAAGCAAGGTGTTTCTGCACCAGGAGAATAAGAATATAGAAGTTAGAATTTGCTTTGTGCTGCATTCTTAAATGCCAAGTTTTCTGTCTTGAATCTTCCTATCCTTTCATGTCGAGAGAACTGTCTTTGCTATTTCACATTTTGGCTTCATAGTTAGGAATTTAAACTAATAGTTTAAATGTTAATCTTACATTTTGGTAGAACTTCAGATAAAGGTGCATTTTGTGGAAAGGGTAATGGCTATCTCATACATGTTTAGTTGGCAGGTCGATTTTAGAAGTGCAAAATAACCTAACCTAATCATACTATCTGCATTGTCAACTCGTTCAATCTGGATTTTGTCAACTATGTTTATCATGGGGTTAGAATCTGTTAATTCCTTGTGGATTTTGTTTACTATATTTCTTTATTCGATTGTTCAAGAAGTGGGATTTTGTTTCTTCTTATAATTCCTCCATATGAAAAGAGTGTGCAAATGTTTATTCTAATCAACAAATCTATATAAAATTCAAGCATATTAAACTCTAGATACGTACACATTGGCCTATTCGCAAAGCAGCTTCTTGAGGTTTTAACATTCTTCATTAACTCTTATTTTGAGAAGCAATTTAGTTTCATAAAAGACAACAATCTTAGAATCATTTTTCATCCAATATCAATAAGGTTATTGTGTTTTGAACAAACACATGAATAGGATTGTCAAAACATGATCTTAATCTAAACATCAACTCCTCAATTCCAAAGTACAAGATGTCCGGACCATGTATACAATGTACTATACAAACATAGTTCAGCCAACGCTACATCTTTAGTTTATTTTACCAGTAAATAAAACTGCAGTAACGGGAATCAATTGCAGTGCAGATCACGCAAGCAGAGATTCACAAGATCTACGAAAAAGAACATAACAGTAGACATAGGTATAGATAGGATGCAACGTTGACATGGGATTCATTCAAGCTCCACGACCCATTGTCTGCTCGCCTGGTGGGATCATAACCAAGACTGGCCGAGCATTGAACCCAGGATGAGGCACCTTTCGACGAATCTCGCGCCCCTCCTGGCAAAGGGCACATGGGTGGCAGAAAACATGAGTTGCAAAGTCGCATGTTGACTCACACCGCTCACGTTGCAACTCATCTTCCACACAGCTTCCACAGCAACCACATGACCTATTAAGTGCCTCACAGCTACCCTGTTTCATATCAAAACCATGGATGTTAATGCACAAAATGCTCATCCCGAACCTACTCATAGGTAATAAATGCATAAGAGTAAAAATCCAGCTCAAGTTCTTCCCAAGTAATAGATCATATTCCAAATTCCATAAAGGCAAGTGGACCATATTCCATAAAGGCAAGTTCACTGACGAAAAACAACAAAATTTGAAGCCAAATTATAATTCAAAGCTCAAGATAGAAACAATTTGGAAGTACCTTTAGACCATGCTGACTTTGGATAAAATGAAGGAAATCATACAAACGTGGAGAATGGTACGGATCATTGTATAAAGATGCAAATGCTTTTATGCAAAAGATGATGTAAGCAGAAAAGCAAGCATAATTGGCACTACAACACACCAATACCATTCTCAATAATTTATAAATCTTGGAACAGCAACAACTCACAAATATATGTATTAGAAGGCTGGACCAAAATCATGACCACATAGCATATCGAAATGAATTATAGACATTTTTATACATCCATCAAAATCCCAATGTCAAGTGACAAAGAAGAACTACACAAGCATTAGGAATCTAAAACAACGTCCAAATTGCAGGTTTATGGAGGGAAAAAGTGAGGAAATGACTTGCCTCTAGGTTAAATTTCCTGCGAAGTGCAGTGCGGCTAGGATACGTAAACCACGGACCCGGTGCAAGGCAATTCGAACCAAAAAGGGAATTACCAATCAGGTATAGACCTGTGTAGGGCAAGCAATGATTTGTGAAGGTTCCAGGGCTTGATCCAAGCCTCTCAATATTGCTTCCATACAGCACACAAGGGGCAACACTTCCCAGAAGACCTGTGAAAACGATAACAAATTCATACCGACTTGCAAAACCAATCTGACACATTAGATAGTATCAAGATCAGGATGATAGCACGTGAAATACGACAAAAAAAACCGTTATATTTACAGATCTCTCTCTCTTAAATCATTCTGTTCCCCAATGATGACATCAAGTTTGGCTATTATAAAGAAAAACTGGGGACAAGATCATAACTCAATACAGCATGTGGAAGACTTAGTTTAAGTCAACGATCCAACCTCAGAGAAATGTTAGAAAATAAGCAAAGATATTAAACCGACAATTGAGCTTAAGCCCATCACAAGAGACCTACACTGCAAAGCATTCACCTTTTCAAGTTATTAACCAAGCCAAATCTGAAAAGATGAAATGCCCCATTTATTATGCCAAATACGATCATCAAATGCAAAATCAATGATACCAAACAGAAAACAAAAGTTCTTCCAATGAAGGATCGATCTAAAAAGAGATTGAAACCAATCACCAACAGAGAACGAAACCCTTAAATTAAAGCTGCATATCACCTCCATCTACCCTTGATGAAGTCTTCCTCATAAACCAAAGATCATCATATTAAAACTCATCCAAATCACACAAAACCAAAAAGCCAAAAGACAAGAATCCAAAATCACTTACAAACTTCAACATCACTGCTGCAAAATTCATCGTTACGACCCAAACAAGCGAAGAAGCTCGTGTCCCACTGAGCACGCGCCACGGGCTCTCCGACCACACTTCCATGAGCAAGCGGTAGCCCATCAGCAGTCCACTTACACGCAGGAGAACCTCCAGATCGCGGCGGTTTCTCGTCGGAGATTTTCGCCGGTTTCTCGTCTCTCTCCCGAAGGTCTTTGTTCAATAAAGGACTCAGTTCCTCCTCATGACCGTTCTTGCCGTTAAAAGCATCGTTTTGGTTATTGGGGTTGCTTCCAGCCATTTCAACAGAGACAAAAAGAGATTGGAACAGACAAAGCCAGAGAGAGAAAGGTGAGAGACAGTGATTTGAAAATTGAATCGTACGTTAAGAAAGTAAACGACTGATTCTGCCTCTTCCTCTCCTTAAAACTTCGATGAAATTACGAAAGAACGTGTCCACCACTTTTTGTTTACCGTCAACTTCCAACTTTTTATAGTCATTTGGTTTTGCCATTAATTAACGTAATAATACAATTTTCCTTAAATTGTTAAAAACACTAAAAAAATTATATAATTATTTTGATAGAATTGTATTAATATCAAATATGTATATTATAGAAAAAGATTTGATAATTTTATAAAATTTTATAGACGACGACAACATCAATAATACCGGTAATAAATTTCGCTAATACGCAAGATCTGAGAAAGCTCGTTAATATATGTCTGTATCCTTAACTAGAAGTTGTTTCTAAAATAAAATTTTATAGAATGATGATAAAATATTTTCTAATGAAATTTATGATTTAAATTTTTAGTTACGATTTACTAATCACAAAAAATGTTGGCCACATTAGTAAAGTTTTATATTTTTGGTATTTGATAATATTAGAAAGTGCAAATTTTAATTTAAGTACGAGTTAAAAAAATTTCACAATAGAAATAGGAAGAGTTTGTTATTTAATTTACTATAATTGAATCAATATATAATGGGATAGGCTATTTTTAAAATAAGTATTGGAGCAATTGATAAAATTATTCTTTTTTATCATAAAATTATAAGTTCGAGTCTTTTTTGTATAAACACGAAACAAAGGTGGCGTATAATTAACGATTATCTCTTATTCTCGCAAAGCGGAGAGTTTTACTCTTTAGACAATGCACTATTTCGAATGTTTAAACTTGTAAGGAAGAGAATGGGTTTTACTTTTTGTAATTTTAGTCAATGACTTAACGAAGAAGTTATGCTAACTTCATAAACCCAACAACTTATGTTGAATTGATCCAGCTCTTAAATCTCTAACATCAGTTTTTAAAACTTAGAAATGAAATAGTCAAATGATTTCCTCTTTTTTATGATATTTATATTTTTTTCCTTTGACTGTGACATAGTTAAATTCTGTTAGTCCAATCGAAAATACATAAGAAAATACATAAGTCATTAAAAGAAGTTTTAACATAGAAATATATACGTTATACCACCTAATTACCTTATTTCTTCTACGAGTAAAAAAACATGATGACTTGAGGTCATCCTCACCTTCACTCGGCTTATCATTAGCAGTATCTTCAAGGTTCCAAACTCAACGATGGTAGCTAAATACAAGGGTTGCACTTATCGCGGGACTTAACACAACATCTTACGAAAATTGAAATAGGAGAGCACTCATGTTAGAGTGACTTACTACTTAGAAGCTTCCAGCAATTATCTGCTCTGCACTTGGCGTTCCAGCGTTTATCGTGGGTACGATAACTAATACATTAGAAGTGCGTCCTTCCCAGTTTCGCATGGCTAGAAGTAGACAAACGGGAATTAATTCTAGCTCTCACATGATGAAAAAAAAAAGTAAAAGATCTTGAGAAGAAAAAAATTGACAAAGAAGGTGAGTTCATTAAAAACTCACGAACGAAAAAATAGAAATGCGAGATCTAACCAGTAATACGTTACCTTGCCATAATGTGATGTGTTTCCAATCCCAATAAAAAGTAACTCATCCAATAGTAAGATTATGATAATTAGGATATTAGACCATAAATTATGAAATCAATTAAGAATGTAATTATAATATCAATATCAATGATTAAAAATTCAAATGGTTTGACTGATTCAACTATAAAAATTTTAAATCATTCAACTTTTTGATTTGATTTAGTTTAATAATTTTTATTGTTAAAAACTTATCAGTTTATTA
>JANIPM010000005.1:72911094-72928189 GCA_027478405.1 Erythroxylum cassinoides
GATTTTTGTCTACTACATTAGGGACATGATTCTAGGAAAAATAATTATCTAGGCTAAATATACATCGTATGTATGTTGTCTAGTTCGTCGATTTTCTTAATTTGTAAAGCTATTAATTAATTAAATATGAGATCGTATCCAGGTTATTAATTAATAAGGGTTAATTCAAATACATGTTTTAATTAACTAAACATACAAGAAAATAGGTAAAGAAATTTACCACGATGAATGGTTAACTAATAAATTGGTTATTTTTAGTGTCGATAATCAACGCAAGTTTAATAACGAAGGCGACTGGAAATCAAGATTTGTTTCTATTGATTATTAAATTCTCATTGTTTTGTTATTAGTTATTTTTCAATTCCATACTCCAATTAAATTCAGTTTAATTCACAATTAAAAACCCCCCCTTTTATTGCATAACTACTAATGTCTGAATTTCTCGTGGAAACGATCCCTACTTTTCACTACTACATTAATTTGTATTACAGGAAGTTGATTTCATTTTATATTTGGTTACAGGCGACAGCAGTCACCATAAATAAATAAATAAATAATGAGTTATTTTAAATATATGATTTTTATTTTTTTACTAATAATTTTTCTGTTTTAAAATAAACTCTATTACTGTCTTGCTTTTTTTAATAAAAAACTTGTGAAGAGGAATATAATAATGTAATATTCAAATTACTTTGCAAAGTACTTAAATGAAAGAGAAATAGATTATTTGAAAGTTGAAGTTAGAAAAAAAATGGAGTGGTATTTCAAGACTTCTCAGAGTAAGACAAATTTGATAAAGCAAAATTAGCTTCTTAAAGATGGAAAAAATTTGCAAATTTTTCATAAAGAAACATACAGGACAGGGTTCCATAAATCATAGGTAGGGTCAACTTTAGTTGTGTACTACTATTGGTGTGAATAAGGCAACAAAAGCACCATCATTATCCTTTAACAAAAGGTGACAAGCATTTTATTAGTTTTGCGTCCGAGTTTCATGTGCGGTGTGCATCGTCGTGGACAACGCCGGTGTTCTGTGGGGCAATGGCATCCTTAGACCCGGAGGATCATCTAGCGAAGAAGGGGCGTACGTGCAAACAAGAGGTAGATACTCCACAGCCCAAGCCATCCTACATAACAGCAGTCACAGGGGGCCATGTCGAGGGCGAAGACGAGATGCAGAAGGGTTGGCCTGTCGAGGATCCAATTGAAGTTGCCGAGGGGGACATCACGCCCGTTGTAGGGGATCAGGGAGGCAGCATCCTCCTCTCCCAAAGCGTCAAAGACAAGCTCGACAAGCAATGGGAGAGGGCTGTCATTCTGAAAGTTCTGGGCAGACGTGTGGGCTTCTCTATTCTCACCCCCCGGTTGAAGCATCTGTGGAAGCTGAAGGGAAGGATGAAGATAGTGGACTTAGAGAATGAGTTTTTCCTAGTCAAGTTTTAGGACGAAGGGGACTATTTCAAGGTCCTTACCGAGGGTCCATGGGTTGTTTTCGATTAGGTGGTCCAGCCCATCTTTTCGTCCCTCCCATGCAGCAGTTACACGAACAATCGTCTGGATTCAAATACCCATCTTACCGATCTCCCGCTATCATCTGTGTATACTATATGCGTTAGGTGATCTGGTTGGCTCTATGGTACGTCTAGATGAGGAGACTCTCCTTGCAAACCGAGGTAAATTTGCCCAAATTGCGGTGGAAATCGACCTGCACCGCCCTCTGATGCCCAACGTTGAGCTGGATGGCGAGACGCTCTTCATCTCCTATGAGGGACTTCCACAAGTCTGTGTCAAGTGTGGTGTGCTCGGGCATCCATCTAGTGCTTGTGCCAAGCAAGCTCCCTCAGTGACAAACGAAGCAACGCCGACGAGCACCGTTGGAGCAGTAGGATCAGAACAAGGAGGCACGTTGAAGGCGTCAGGCGGGCAGCAGGCTCCAGCGACTTCTAACGACTACGGACCGTGGACGCATGTCTAAAGGAGACGCAATAAACCAGTGAATGGACAGGGGCAAGCAAGGGAGCAGACAGAACAGGCTGGGAAGTCGGCTGGAGGATCTAGATTTACGGTGTTATTTAATGAGGCTACTGTAGCAGAGGCGATAGTACCCAGTTTAGGCAACCATACCAAAGACAGTCCCTTTGGTTTGGGACAAAGAATCAATATGTTCAGTTTCAAAGGAACAGGATGTGCCCCAACCCAGTTCGAGGCTTCCAAGACTGCTGACCGACCCCAAAGTGCTACTCGGGGAGCTAAGGGCAAAAGTATCAAGGCTACGACACGACCCAGGGAGGAACCGAGGCAGCATCCTGCGGGCTCGGTTCAGGAGTTCGACCCGAGTGCCACAATCCGGCTGCAACCCACAGCCTCTGAGTAGCACCTCGCTGTCACCATCCCGACCCACTCAGAAATGATTTGTGCTCCCCAGCTCCTAGAGGACCAAGTTCAGGTGATCGTGGGCAAACCCCAAGGACTGGAGGGGGTGGAGGATCCCGGGGCCGTTCCTGACATCCACACCCATTCCAATACCTAACCGCCGGATGTAACAATGGCCTTAGAGGGGCAGGAGGATTCCTCGAGCCCACGCCCGGTGCAGCCCGAGATTCAGGTCCCTGATTTTGGGGAGTCTACGGATGGCCCAGCTGAGAGCCTGGTGGCGGCCCTAAGGTAGGGTTCCTTTTTTCCCTCGTTATGTCAATTTTAGTCTGGAATTGTCAGGGCGCAGGCGGGACTAAGTTTCAGACCCTTCTGCGCAACTACATTCGTAGTTATAAACCAGGCGTGTTGGCTTTGCTGGAACCCCGCATAAGTGGTGTTCGAGCCCAGGAGGTTATTCGTACCTTAGGGTATGATTTTTCCTTTAGAATCGAAGCGGAAGGCTTTTCTGGAGGTATCTGGCTCCTGTGGGATGAGGCCTTTGATATCGCTATCCGAATCGCTCATCGGCAATGCTTACATACTACCGTTAATTTTAGGTCTCATTCTTTTGAACTTACCATCGTGTATGCTAGTCCGCAAGTGGCCTCGCAATCCAGTCTTTGGTCCGCGCTCACTTGGATTGACAACTCTACCGCTAGGCCGTGGCTCGTGGGGGGTGATTTCAATGCTAAACTGGAACTTTCGGACAAACAGGGCAGATCCCAGTCGACCCAGGTAGTGAGTAGGCGGTTTCGGGAATGGGTTCATCAGTGTGGGCTGCACGATCTAAGGTACTTAGGCTCTAAATTTACTTGGAGGAGAGGGTAGGTCCAAGCTCGGCTCGATAGGGTGTTTGGTTCGACTACCTGGGTCCAGCAATTCCCTCATATGGTCAATCAGCATCTTCCTTTCCTCGGCTCAGACCATAGGCCTATGCTTATCAAGCTTTTCCCATCTCCACTGGGGATTCAGGGAGAAACGCCGTTTAGGTTCCAGAATGCTTGGTTGACCCATTCGGGTTTTCAGGACGTGGTTGCTGCGTCCTGGAACCCGGTAAAGGGGTCTTTGAGTCAATCCTTAACCTAGCTATCAGGTTATCTTCAGAACTGGAATCGACGAGAGTTCGACAACATATTCTACAGGAAGAAGCACCTTATAGCCATACTGGAAGGGATCCAACGTGCTATGTCGAGAGGTGCTCTGGACTCGTTACTTGAGTTGGAGGATCAGCTTAGTAACGAGTTATTACAAGTCCTGTGTGAGGAGGAGCTGTATTGGCACCAACAGGCCAGATGCGAATGGATTTCCAAAGGTGACCAAAACACCACGTATTACCACACGATCACCCGTTCCAAACGTCAGAAGCTGCGGGTCGAGAGTTTGAACTATTCTGCAGGCCATCGAGTCTTTGATCCAGCCCAACTGCGTGCGCTTGTTAATGACTATTTCATCCAACTCTATAGCCTAGAGGACGGGCCTCCCGCGCTATTCCCCATCCGCGGAGCCTTTCTGCCCCTTTCTGAGACCCAAGTCCAGGCTCTCTGCCTCCCTATTCAGGCTACTGAGGTCTCGAGTGCTCTTTTCGTGATGAATCCAAATAAAGCCACTGGAGAGGATAGGTTTAATGCTCTTTTTTATCATAATCAATGGGGGCAGGTTGGGCCAGTTGTAGTTGCCTTCATTCAACAAATTTTCCGTCAGGAATGTTGGGACCAAGCCCTTAATCGCAAGCTTTTGATCCTAATTCCGAAGACCCCTTCTATGACTCAGGTCTCCCACTTCAAGCCGATTAGTTTGTGTAATGTGCTGTATAAGATCGTTTCTAAAGTCTCGTCCACTGACTGAAAGGCCTCATGGCCCACTTAACAGCGGAGACCCAATGCAGTTTTATTCCAGGCAGGCATATTACGGGTAATATTATTATCGCCCAGGAGGTAATCCATTCTATGTGGAAGAAGTCGGGTCACACCTGTTTCCTAGCCATCAAAGTGGATCTGGAGAAAGCATACGATCGCCTTAAATGGCAGTTTATTCAGGAGAACCTGGAGGATATTGGCATACCGAAAAATGTCACTTGAGTCATTATGAAATGTGTCACGACTACTTCCCTTCGGGTAGTCTGACAAGGTTCTGCTTCGGAGCTGTTCCAGCCTTCGCGTGGCCTCAGGCAAGGGGATCCTGTCTCGCCTTATCTGCTTGTTCTCTGTATGGAGCGTCTGGGTCACCTCATTTCGGTGGCGGTGGGACGAGGGGCTTGGAAACCAATTAAGTTGATCCGCACGGGCCCTCCTCTATCCCACCTATTCTTTGCAGATGACTTGGTGCTCTTCGCGGAAGCCGAGGATAGTCAGATTCAGCTCATAGCTAGCACATTGGATACTTTCTGTAGTGCGTCCGGCCAGCAAGTGAACAAAACCAAGACCCAAATTTTCTTCTCTAAGAATGTTTCTCGGACGACTGCGAGGCGTCTCAGCCACGGGCTTCAGGTAGCACGCACTTCTGACCTAGGTCGGTATTTAGGGGTTCCTTTGCTCCACGAGCGGACGCCCAGGCACACCTACCAGTATATCCTGGATACCGCTCAGCGGAAACTTATAGGGTGACACGCCAGGCTGTTATCCCTCGTGGGTCGGGTTACCTTAACTTAGGTTGTTCTATCGGCGTTACCCATATACGCCATGCAAACGGTTCGGCTCCCGCGCCGCTTGTGCGACGACCTGGAGAAACTCATGCGCAACTTTATCTAGGGTCCTCGCCTGATCTCCATAAGATACACCTGGTCAATTGGGAGTCGGTCTGTCAGTCAAAATTAGCAGGAGGATTGGGCATAAAACGCATTCGGTCTACCAACGACGCGCTCCTAGCAAAATTGGGTTAGGGTCTATTCACAAACCACACGGCTCTCTGGGTTCAGATCCTTCGGGCTAAATATCGGCTTGATACCACCCATCTTCCCCTCACACTCTCCAGGCCAGGGGCGTCGTCAGTTCGGAAAGGGATTTCGGTGTCCTGGCAATGGGTTCGAAAAGGGACCACATGGATTTTAGAGAATGGGAGACGAATGTTAATTTGGATGGATAACTGGCTAGCTGGTTGGGGACCTCTGATTCACATGGCATCCTCTCCGATACCGGATCGCCTTCGGTTGACTATCGTTGCAGACCTTCTTACAGACGACGGCGGGTGGCACTAGCCTGAGTTCCAACAGTGCCTACCATCCACAGTTTGTTTAGCGATTGCGAAATTGGGCCCTATTGATGGGAGTCGCGGGGAGGATAGCTTGCAGTGAGGCCCTGCCCCTCACGGAGAGTTCTCTGTGGCTTCTACCTATGAGGTTATCGAGGATTCCTCAATGGACAACCGGTACAGACTATGAAGGATCATCTGAAAATGGGTGGGCCCACAGCGCATTAGAGCGTTTCTTTGGCTTGTTGCCAAACGCAAACTTCTGACAAATCACCAAAGAGTGACTCGACATATTGCACTCGACGATAGCTGCCCTCACTATGGACAGGTTGAGACCATTGCTCATGTGGTTCGGGACTGCCCTCGGGTTCAAGCTCTCTAGAGTCATTTTCCCCAGGAGGTGGTAGATAGGTGTTTCTTCCAGCAAGAGGTGGACACTTAGATGACGGGAGTCCGATGGCGCTATGAACCCCAATTATAAAATGATTTCTTCCGGGGGTCTGGTTCGAGATTCCACTGGGGAGTGGCGAGGTGGTTTTCAGCATAATCTCGAGACAGGGTGTCCGTTAATCGCAGAGTTATGGGGGTGTTCTTGGGTCTCACACTGGCCTAGGACCTAGGCTATCGGCAAGTGGTGATGGAAGTCGACTCCCTTAAGATTATTAATCTTCTTTCTGCTCCTAATAGTACACTGACTAAGATTTCTGTTTTGGTGACAGGTACCCAGCAACTCTTGCGTCGGGAGTGGACGGTTTGGATGCAGCATGTGTTCAGGGAAGGCAACCAATGTGCGGACAGTCTTGCTCGACTCGTCGTGGTGGGCAGTCTAGGTCTCTCTATCCTTCACGAGCCCCCCTTTGGAGTTCAAGAGATCCTCCGCCGCGATGCGCACGACGCTATGTACCCCAGAGCGTTACATTAGTGTTGTAGCTTTTCCTTTGTAATTAAAAAAAAAACTCAACAAAAGGGGCATAATTGTATTTTCAATATTAAATTTTTGTTGATAGAACAAAACGCTAGTGGATGGTAGCTTTTTCATTTGCAGCTGATCAACCATTTACCAAACAACTTCAATAACGTTTTGACTTGTCAAACAGTTAAATGTAATCAATCAACCAAAATAATAGCTGAACAATTGCTAATCAAAAGAAGTCAATCTCTTACAATCATATTTTAAATTATTTATTTTTTAACTAATTTTATGGCTACAATTGAACTTTTCAAATATCAAGGAAGTGAAATATTGAAATTAACTTTATTGCATAAGCAATAATTTGGAAAGCCGTAGCTGTCTTCTTGATGGCATCAACTCCTTTTGGTCCCCTAATGGCTTCAAATTTTTACATGTTTTAGTTTTATGTTACCATCAAAGAAAAGGGCAAAGTGATGTTTCATCTTCTTTGATTTTCATTTCTTGAAATCAGAATTACTCATCAACCAAGAATGATGTCTTCATCTCTACTTCGTATAGATCCCTAACTTCAGAATGTAAAATAACAACATTCTTCTCCCTTATCATAACTTTGCATGTAACCCTGGAACCATCTGCATGTACTTAGAAATTGCGAATGGATCTGCCACTCAAGTTCAATGTCTCCCAATCAATGCCATAGTAAGGTGCAAAATTGACACCTTTATGTGCTGACAGGCTTGATAGTTTACACACAAACAAATGGCCATAATCATTCTGGTAATTGAAGTGATGAGTATCGTACATAAGACCCACTTAGGTTTGTGAATTGACAGGTCCCTCCTAATTGTCCCAACGACTATAGAAAGAAACAGATTTCACAACTCAATCAACAGCTATCATAATTATAGCAATTAGATGGGATGGATTAGTTAGCTAGGCAGGCAGCCATTTCTGCTTGATATTTAGCTTACAAATCCAAAAGCACAGCCACAAGCGATTTTTCAATCTTCTTAAGAAGCCATTCCTCATAATGTGATGTAACATGCACTTCTGATGATTCGATAACATCAACAAACGACACTAATGTATAGATAGATAGACAAAAGTTAAAATAAGAACGTCTCTCCTCAATTCTTATATGCAATGCTGAGAATGAGAAGAAACTGTAATGGATTTAGACAAACAAAAAAAACTAGCAAAATCCAACACCATAGTGGATCATCCATGAATTTTCTTCTCCTGCAAAGCACAATGAAGTCATCTGATCATATAACTAACTGCTAGTGCATCCACTTATCAGAAGACTGTAAAAGTCAAGCTATAGAATCGCATATGTTTCTTAATCCATGGGATCCCAATGATATATGAAACAGATTTATTGTGTCACAAGTCAGCGTTGCTTGTAAAGAAATGACACCTTAAACAATCAAATAATATAATTTAATCTAGATCATCATCTTGGTTTTGTGTTCTTACACTTCCTCTAGTGTTACCATCTCTAAAACCTTGGGAGGGAGATGCAAAAGGGCCTCCTTGACGAATCCAAGGCCGTCTACGAGAATGACCAGGAGGAGGGAGCATCGAGGAGTGAGTCTCTGGTCCTCTATAATCAATTTCATACACCTCTGGATCAGCCACCCCTGGACCAAAGAGACACGTTTTTCCATGTTAGCCAACAAAACCATTCATACGCACACACTAAGTTGAAGAACTACAAACCTCTTGAAGCACAAGGCGAAGAAAGGAGGAGAAAGAGAACAAAGATGGTTGCTGCAGTGGACTTGATCTCCATGGAAGGAAAAGATTGAGTTAGTCTCATAGTAAACAAAGGTATACAACATGGATATGATCATTTTATAGATTGAAAAGGGTCATAGGAGAGAGTATGGTGCACACAGTTGAGGGAATATTATATCGATCTTTTAGCAAATTTAGACCGTCATAATCGACAGAGCAATAAGTTGCAAGGTAACGATGTCGATGTGTTCGGTTGGAACATTTATTTTGCTCTAACACTGCCCATATACCTAAAGATGTTCTTATTGGTTTTAATTCTTTCATTATTTCTATCTCATTTATGCATATACATGGTGGAGACAGCTCCATGTGTGTATTATTGTAATGTCTTATTGAGGGACATCCTATTTAGCTCTCTTGCTGGACTTCACATTACTCATACCTAACATCTTAAATTTAAAACTCTCAAATTCTAATGAATATAACCCTCCATTATATATGTACACGTAGATTTGTATCTGATACAGTGATACCTATACTTTACCAGGAACATGGTGACATCTGTCTCATTAGAAGTGGATGAAGGGTGATATCAATCTGGTTTCAGTTGAGGAATGCAAAAACTAATCTCTTGGGAATTATTAGTAGTGGGCCTAATGTGCAATATTGGCACCGGTTCTGGTTATGGATATGCTTGAATCAGAGACAATTTTAATATGAATATAAAGGAACAAATACGAGTTGACAGCAACCCAGAAACTACACACGCAATCTGTTTTGTCTTCCATTTTTTTCAGATATGAATATAAAGGAGAAATGAAAAGGGAAATGGAGTAGAAAGTAATGTTTTAGTTAAGAGGCTTGTCCAAATAAAGTAAAAACAGATAACAAGTGATTCATTGCAAGTGGGATACATAGTGAAAGTAGCAAAATATTATTGGATGGAGACAACAAAGTTGTGATTATCAAATATTTTTGTCTTTGAATTGTCCCTTTTTGTACGGTATGGAGCTTGCCTGCCCATAAGGGTGAGCTTCCTTGGATGTCTCAAAGTCTAACAGAGTTGATCAACGTCAACAGCTACTCTGCTGCTGGATATGCAGCTGGGCCATGGCTGGATAGGAATGGGAATGTACTGTCAACAGATGAGCGTTTTGGACATTGGACATGATTATTTTAAACAGAGGATCCAAATTCCTGTTAAACGTATCTTTCCCTTTACTAAGCTAAAAAAGATTAAAGTTATGAAGCTTCAGGACTCCCTTCCCTTCCCATCCCTATCCTTTTGGTACTCGTATGCTTCTAAGCTCCCCAACTGTTACAGGAGGAAATTCACAGCCATAATTGCCTCTTGAGTCCTACTAGTAATAAACAGGCAACCTACCAGTTGATATGTCATTTTCGTGTGGAAGTAGAACCTTGGACAGCTACAAAACGCCCAGAGAAAAAGGGCTTTTGTGAATGAAAAGCTGTTGCCTCTTTTTCCATAGAACAGAGTTTGGTAGTATAACTAATAAAAAATATTATTTGTCTAAGACAATATTAATAAAAATCACACTAACTCGTTTCAGAATCAATGCTTACATACCCTGCCCTAAAAGGCATAAACTCAGTTCCAGGTTTGGGCTCTGAACTCTTCAAAATCTGGTGCTTGTCTGTAAGCCCACAGATGGATCTGATCAAAGACAAATCGCCCAGAAAGTGGTGGTGGCGTTTTCCATCTATATTTCTCCAACATCTTTACAGCTTTATACCCAGATTCCAACTGTAAAAGCCTCTGGCTTGTGAAAGTTCACATTATAATGGCTGTCCTGATACAGAGGCCAACCAACCCAAGTCTTTTCCTCTCAGACACGACAAATCAATGATGGGGCTAAGTTCTTTAATCTTCATGGTCCAGACGTCCAACCAACCATACACAACCGATCTGTTTTGACTATTCTTCTTATCATTGAAAAGCTCAGCCATAAACTTCAGTGTTTTGACCTCAAGTCTTCTCAGATGAGAAAGAACCCAACTCAGTCAAGCTGTAAGACTAATAAACAGAGTAGTATAGTTAAACTGAACTACTTCAAAGAGGAAGGTAAAAGGTGGGTCAATGCAGATATTATAAACTTTCTACCAAAAATGAAAGCTGGCCAGAGAATCCGAGGCTGCTTAAAACAAACACTAAAAGACTGCACCAGCCAGAAGAAGCAAATCCATACAGCAAAACAGAAAAGTAAAAGAAAGACTGATAAAAGAGTTGCATGAAATTGCCAAAGACGTTATAAAATACAACTCCCCATTAGTAGTGGCAGCGAAAAAGATGAACATCAAAACACCACAACAACAATGTATACCATGTTTCTTATTGTACCATAATTCAGCCATTTATTTTTTTATTATCAGAGAGGCGACCCATTGAGATTCTCCTCTGCATATTATATAACAAATACAAAAGAGAAGACTTTCTACTAATTTGATTATGATTTCCATGTTTGAGAAAATATATTTAATTGAGTTTACCAAAAAAAATATATGTATTATATGAAGAACGAAGTAGTAAGATACTAAAAATCAAAAGAAAAAAGTTAAAACTATGCAATTAAATTAATCATATGAAACCCAATCTTCCCTTCTTCCAGAAAGTCGTCTCTGGATCAAGCTTCTTTGCAATTCTAGCTGGTTCTGATTTACACCTTGTGAGCATCAAAGGGTGCAAATTCCCAGTACCCTCTGGTCTCAAATCTTCAATTTTTGCACTTCTCATCATTCTTTCTCTAATTGAAGTAACTGAACCCTCAAATTCTCTAAAAAACTTGATTTTTTCCGGGCTTTCTGGATCCAATTGCGATTCTTGATCAGACTCTGCGTAAACAAACTCTCTTTTCGATGTTGGGCTCTCACAAAGATCCGTTCTTTGCTTTGACTCTGTTTCTTCACTGCTTAAAGGTGAACCCCAAAATCTACAAGCTAAAGATGAAGATCGATACGGGGCAGATCTGCATCTAGTCAATAAGAAAGCATTCTTTGGTGGTGTAACAGCACTAGGAATATAAACACGGTGTAATTCTTCTTCTTCTTCTTCTCCGTCATCTTCCTCATCTTCTTCACTACTTCTTTGGAAAACACCTCCACTGCTTCTGGGACCAAACTCTGGTTCAATCCTTGAAGAGCCTTCACTAATTTCAGGATTTCTCCTTAAACCAGGACGAAAAAATAGCACCCACTTAAACCAAGCGGGTCTAAAACACTTAAGCTTGAGCTTCGCCTTTTCACGGTGGCAAAAGAAGATGCTTGGGATCCATCCGCACCGGCTTTTCTGTTTAGTGCGTCGGGTCTTATCTTGCTTTGACCGTCTCACTCGGACCTGACCCATGCAAGTCACTTTTGGAGAGGAAGGCTCCTGAGTAGTTTCCATACCTGTATTCTTCTTCCTAACAAACATTGGGCTTGAACGTGACCGACTTCTGCTTCTGTTCCCAACACTGGTTCTCAAAAACCTCATCAACGGTGGGGGGTACTTCTCCGCCCGACCAGGACTCGAAATGCGTTTTGCCGGGAGCTTCATGTCTTCACACCTATGCAGAAATAGAAACCTTAATCAGTGTGTTGGGTGTGGTTTTATGTGTCGGAGTTAGGGGTTTCACTGGTCGTTGGAGTTTTTCTGAAGGCTTTATGTTGTTGTTATACGTTTAGGTCAGTGGTTGGTGATTTTGGGTGCGTACACGGTTGGATGAAATCTGAAGGTAAGGAAAGCAAAAGATTTTTTTGGATTCCGACTTGACTGAGGCTTTAGGATTCTTCCTCGATGATTTCTGTTCCTCTCCTCTCCATCTTTTACATTCTCTGATCACTTTGTTTTTGTCTTTCTCGGAGTACACCATCCTATTTACAAACTACGTGGAGTGGAGTTTTAGAAATTTTGTAATTTTATTGAATCTCTTTTTAAATCAATTTAACCGAAATACTGTATTGACATATATTTGGCAGGAGGATAGTAGGGTTGGAGATGTTACCGACCAAAAACGGAGTTGTCACTGAGAAGTATCAATCACCAAACATTATTCGGGTATCACATCATACGTATTAGCCCAACAATTGGTTGTTTACGATGTTTAACCATTCTCATGTATGCAACCGTTTAAAATTTGAAGTCAAAATTTTATTTCTCGAAAGGGACATATCCGATTCGAACGAAAATTAGTCTAAATATGGATAGCTTAAAAATACCTTCTAATAATTAAGACCCTCTTAAAATGCCTCAGTAACAAAAAAAAAAATCATAACAAACATTCATTTGTAACTTGCCCGGCCCTCGAATTTGGCCTATACCCTGCACAGAGAGGAGTCTTGATGGTGTTTTAAGAGCCACCAACTTGTGGCTGCTTATAGGTGGAATTTTGGGCAGTTCTGATAGGCTAAGTAATGGGGTTAAAAGAGGGTAAAAAGGTGTGTTGGTTTCTAGTCAAAGAATGGTATCGATACTAATCATTCATCAACTACATGCCTGCCTTGAAATTTTGGTACTTGGAATTTATGGCGTTGGCACTCCACTTCACCGACGGGCTTCCAACAAGTTCCACCCACCCCTGCAATAAAGAGGATACCTACACAGTGAAAAGCAAGTAACCGACTATAAGTGTGGTGGGGTATCTCCACACCCCATTAGTGGCTCCACCAGTCACAATTTGTCTATGCCCAAGCAACCACCAACGCACTATAAAAATCTCCAGTTCGTCAAGTTTCCAACATTATCCTTTCCTCGATTAGCACAGGACTTGGGGAGCTCGGTGTAAGTTTGTAATTCCACAATGAAGCACATCAACAGGCAATGTCATTTCCAAGAACAGGTACAAAAAGGTCAACTGATGTTCAGGTCACTTTCCGACACTCAGCAAAAAGGGCTTGACGTAGGAGGCAAGCCTAGCGAGTCAATCAACAATCAATGGGCAAAAGGTGTGTTGTTGATCTGTACACATTTAGGAATAGAAACTATGAATACCACAAAACATGAAGTAAATGCGAAGACTTCGGATTAAAGTGCTACTTGTTCTACAGATACTAGAGAATTGGGCCAATTCAAATTGATATACATGAGGGCCTTGCTTATATGGTGTGACACAAAAGAGGCCAGAAAGTCCGCGATATCCTATGATTGCCTCTTAAATTACTTCCTTACCCTATATATATGCTATACTGTTATATTCTAAGAGGTTTATGCAGAGGTTATAGGTCTTTTCATTCCGACCACCGAATTTTTAAACTCGGATCCGATGTTGCTGCTGTTATGTCCTTCACTGGTCCATTGTTGCCGTACTTGTACCTCTGTTTCATCATCTGAGAATCAATACTAAATTTCAGATTAACTGGTACTCAGGATGAATCATTGTTAGTCTACAATACGTTGTCCTTTTTGTTAACTTTGTCAAGTATGCTTCGGACGAATTGACATAAAAAACGAAAAGAAAATGCGCTAAATTAATAAAATTACCGGATATAGAAGATAAGGAAAACTCTGTCAGGCGTCTTACGCAGTCCTTCAGTGCTTGGAGTTCAGCTTCCTTCTCGCAGAGTTTGGACTGGGCCAAATGTAATTCAGATTCCAACCCCGCAATCTGGTTTCCTTGCCGTTCAATGAGCACGTGACATAATTTCTGATCGAGCTCTGATGGCGATACCCCATGACATTGGTAAGAAATATCAGTTTCTTGGTCTGCTTCACCGGATGATATCTCAGCCTGCAGAAAAATTTTATGGTAAAAGAAATCTGTAGTTCATAGCTGATAGACTCATTACAGCAGGGAGCAATTTTTTAACCATAATACTATCATAAGTATGTGAATCTCCAAATTAGACATAAAACCTTTTGAAACAGTAATGTTGCTGCCTTATGATTAGATAAGAGTCAGTTGGAGATCATTTTGCCCCAAGAAATATGAAAATAGCCATTAGAGTTCGAACTCTTTATGGTGTATACACACCAGTGTACAATTTGAACCAAATTAATATCATAAAACCCGGTCAAATAAAGAATGGACTTTCCACACAATATGCTATAGTTCCTCAATGAATCACATGTGGATCCCCAGTAAATGATACAATGAGTCCTGAAATTTCATTATCATAAAATGCATTGCTGGTTTAGTAAGCACACGTTGAACACTATATCTGAATGTTCATCTTATAACTACTAAGTGTTAAACAATGGCATTTAGAAAGTTAAACTGCATTTGTGCAACCAACCTATCTATAACAGTAGTTAAAGAGACAAAAAAGGCACCAACAAAACAAGCAGAATTTTAAATATTAACTTAATCTACATTAAGATCAGAGTGATACTTGAAAGACTTCACCTTGTCTAAATTTTGTTTCATCACATTATCGTCAAGAGCTTCAGAGGGAGACCAAGGAAGTTTTTGCAGTTCAGATTCAAGCTCTGCCTCTAGTTCATCCATTTCCTTCACGTCTGGAACCAACTCTTCCGTAAGAACGCTACTTGGGCATTCAGCATCATCAGTCATGGAGAGCTCAGACAATTTGATTTTGTTTGCATCTTTCGCCCCAATCCTTGGTCCATTAAGCTCTAGATGAAGATGCTCATTATCTGAGTTTGCAAGAAACTTTTTTGATTTCCTTCTGAAAAGGTCAGCTCTTAATTCCTGAACAACCTTTGAAGTCTCATCCATGGCCATGCTCAGCTTATTGATCTCAGCTTTCTCAGCTGAAATCATGTACATGATTCCCACACCCAATCCCCAATCAAACAAAGAGCCATCTGTGGAACATTACATTGAGGTATCGACAGCATCACATGACAGAGACTTCACAAGTAATCAAAGTACTTAAAACCACAGCATCACTTCAATGATCAACATTGTTACATGCTTAAGATAATAAGGTTTTAGCCCGTTAGGAAATATGAAAATTCATTGAAATGGGACAATACTGCAAATTAACTTACCGAATCTCCAAGGAATCAAAGAATTTCATCTCACAAATATTCAGAGCTCAAGAAATCAGCAACAATTGAAGTTACAAAGTAATCATTAAAGGAACAAACTAATTATTTATTAATTTTTGTATCCAAGCAAAAGTATACTTCCATAACTCGCATTAACTGCGCTCGATCAACACTATAAGTTTCTTTTTTCCCTTCAATTTTCGTACATTTTAAAAACTCGAGATTGTATTATATAAAAGAAGTTAACCTTTAGAAGAAGAGGATCCAAGCACAGGCTTAGCAGTTTTTCTTTTCTTCAAGCAAACCCCAAACCTTCTGCCACTCCTCTCCGCACCGTCGCCTTCAGATCTCTGATTAGCAACTCCGTACTTCAATCGACGGCCGGAGATACCCGATTTCTTCCTCGAACCCTTAGTTCTCTTCCCGCTCGATCCTGAGCTCGAAAACCTAAAGATCTCCTCATTACTCTCGTACCCACACTTATTGGTCACCACAGGCGACTGAAATTCGGAGGAGACAAGTTGATGGTTCTCAGTCCGTTGCTCCTCCTCGAACTTGTCGGAGAGAAGCAGGTGCTTGGCTACGAGAGTAGTGGATCCGGCTACGGCCGCAGCGACGAGAAGTTGCCACATGATCGGAGATGGTGGAAAGTAGGTGGAGCGGAGAGCGCATTAAAGAGTTAGGTGGCGGAGAGGTGAGCTGCCAACTTCAGTCGCTGAGACGAGACTCAAACGCCAAAGCTGTCTCTCATGCTCATGTGATTCCCGCTTGTTTCGAAATTTTTGATACTTGTCAAAGTGGAATCGTTTTGTGGGCCTCGTTAAGGTTTCTTAGCACCCGTTTGGAACAGCTTTTGGAGGCCCCTTATTTTACTATTTTTACTTTTTCAATTTTTAGCACTAAAAGTCAAATTTAACTAATTTTTTAAAATTATTAAGACTTAACTTTTAAAAAATAACTATAAAACATAAATGAAAAAATTAATTTGAGGTTTGATTCAAATTAATTAATTCAATTAATTATAAAAAATATATTTTATTATATCAATAATATTTCATATATTTTATTTATATAAAAAAGCCTAAATGAAAGGATTTTTTTACAATTTTTCACGTTTTCAATTTTTAGTACTAAAATTCAATTTTAACTAATTTTAAATTTTTCTTTAATTTTAAAAAATTATCAAGAATCCATAAAATTTTCTTTAAAAGTAACTGAAAATATACGTAACATAAACAATACATGTAGCTAAATACTAACGTAAAATTTAAATTCAACTCTTAATTTAATACTTGAAATGAATTAATTGGTTCAATTAATTTGGAAAGTTATATTTACTTATCCTATCAATAATATTTAATTCTTATCTCATATTTTACTTATTACTTATTTCATTCCTTGTACTAGTTATAGTAAGATTGTATACTACTAGACTTCTTCAAACCCTATATCTTAGCAAAATTTCTACTAGATGTTGTTAAGTATTTATTTATTTTATTTTAATATTTTATTTATTTATTTATTTATTTTATGTAAGTCACTTAGAAACAATTTCTCTACTATTTAAGAATAAGACCGTATACTACTCAATCTCTCCAAACCCTACATGTCAGTGAGATTTTTAATTGATTGTTATTATTCTTGCTGTTGTTGTATGTATTTATTGGGCAATGAAAAATCTTAACATTTTAATAATAAATGCATATTTGCATTCAGAAAATCAAATCCTCACTAAAAATATTTAGTTCAAGAAAATCGGACACTGAATCGACCACCCGAGACACGAGAGCCTCATGTATCTCCCTTATGATAAGTTCGTTGCATGAGAATTCACTCAAAAATGGCTTCATAATGTCTCAATTCTTTTTTCGAGTAAATATCATGTGATCCCAACTATT
>JANIPM010000005.1:72928289-72938502 GCA_027478405.1 Erythroxylum cassinoides
AAGAAACAACCTAAACTCCACGTATTAGTGAGATTTTTACGTTGTTTATATCAATAATATTTAATTATTTCATATTTTTATTTATATAAAAAGTTTAAATTAAAAGACTTTGAAAATTTTGAAAATTATTAAAACAAAATTAATTAAACCACATACCAGCCCATGTCTTTTAAGTTTTACCATAATTTTCAATTACTCAAAATGTCTAAGGACACTCAATTTTGTTGTTACATTTATCAGCTCTTTCATTATATCCTATGAAAAATGAAAAATAGTTAATTACACTAAGGGCAGCTGTAGTTTCACTTGTTTCTGAAAGTACCTTCAGTTTGAACGTGTTCTGTAAAATTCTCTATTTGATAATTTGATCAATCCTCTAAGAAAATCCCTCTGCTGATACAATGGGGCAAATACTAATGTAAACCAAGCTGTTGGTAAATGGTAATGGAAGACTATAATTAAATGTGCGAATCTGCCATAAATCGAAACATCAAGTTTGTAAAATTATCAATGCTTACGCATCTGTATTCTGCAACACTACTTTCAGGATTGTAGTGTTGTTGCAAGCGTGATAAATATGATATAATTAATTCATACTGACTAGCAATACTTACTAATAGTCACTTGAGCTGAATCTATTGTGACAAAATGGTATCAAAATAATTATACTTGCTGAGCTCTGCCATTACCAGAAGAAGCACGATACCAAAACCGAACTTTGAAGCTACAAAGTCCTGCATTGTTAATACAGGGAGCAAAACAGAACACTTTTATGATGAGATTCATAAGAGTGAATCATTTGTAAGAAATCTAAGAAGTTGTAACAATAACAACTACCCAATAGAAGTCTCATGAAAACGAAGAGTTTGGGGAGGTCCTGTAATACGCAGTCTTAAGAGGTTGCTTCCTAAATCTAAGAAGATGTCAAGTTAACAAAAACGGGAGCTTTTGGACAAATGCAGTCAAGTTAACAAAAACGGGAGCGTTTGGAAATATGCAGTCAAGATTACTAACCTTGTGACATATCAGTAAATTCTAATCTCACCTAATTGTCAGTCCAATGTTTTATTAAATCCCAGTTCTAAGTAATATTAATCCTGAACATGGTAGTCAACACCTATCCATCAATTTAAATAGGTTCCACATGGTTGCCAACAATATTTGAGGTAACACTTTTTGTCTTTTCCCACATCTAATTAGATGTTAACTAAAAGCGGTAGTCAACCAATCAATCTTGTTCCGGTTACCTACAAACAATCTGAAATTCTACTATACATAAGGGTATAATCATCAAAATACTCTTGTTACATTAGTAGAAAAAACTGAAGTTCCATAAGTTATCGAGCAACACTCCCTTGGGATCAAAAGAGTTCTCATTCTCATTCAACTCAAGAAGCATTTATCCTGGTTGTTTCTTAGCTTTCCTATTTGCAACTCTTTGAACCTAACATGATGAGATACAGGTCTGGATTCATAACCTTAATTTGCTTCTTCAACTTCTAAACTTTCTTCAACTTCGTATCCAAGTACGCATTCATCATTAACAGGGTTCCAATTGCAATATGTATTTACAGATAAGATCATACATCACATAATTAGGAATACTTAGACTTAACACAACTTATTTATGAATAAACCAACAATGTCGTTTATATTCCTTAGCTATCAATATCCAATTTTCTTTAACTATGATCACAACATGCAGCTACTAACTCTCTAAGGCTTCTCAAAATATACGGAACCATGTCATCCTAAGTCAGATATAGATTCAAAAGGACAGGACTCTAGAAAGAGATCAATATTAAATCAGTTGAGTCAACCAGCAAAAGCATGGAAATGAACTCACTGAACTTCAAAGATAAACTATTTGGAGATTGCCAACATCAATCATTTTTTTCCCTTATCCTCCTTACTTTCTCCTTTTAAATGGATCTTGTCCACTTACCAACCTATGCAACCGTTGGCCTGCGTTGAATTGACTCAACAATCTTAAAAATACGTTCTGATCTTACCATCATCCATTACGACATACAGGCGGAGTCCCTTACAAGACAGAACACACGATAGTTCTGATGATAGTCTACTGAAACAAAATCTCAGAATGCCATTTGAAACATGACAGGTATGGTCTATATGTTCCTGAATTTCGAAAATTATTATGCTATTCAGATTTAGCTACTAAAGAATTGAAGATTAAACCTTTAATCAGATCAACAGTTCAGCTACTAGAACTAGACGAACAAGGCTATAGTTCACGCATGAATACAAAGAAAGATCATGTTCAACTTACCCAAGAATCAGTCGGATTTTGACGCTATATTGCCTCGAGCAGCTCTCGCATTATCGTACTCGAACTTGAACACGTTATTTATATGGGAAGTATCCTTCAAGTAAAACATCCTCCCAAACTTACTCTCCTCAATCGCAGGAAAATAATAAAAGATCACCGAGTTCACCACCCAAAACCATGACGACCCAAGCACGATCCCCAAAGTTGCTCCAGCGTAGACCTGAGCCACGGAATGGTACCCCAAATACACCCTCGAGTACATCGTCAAAACCGCCAGCGACCACGTCACCAAATTCGCGACCCATTTCTTCGTAAACTCTCTAAACCCCAAACCTTTAATCGTCAAAAGAGTGACGTACGTCGCGAAGAAGAACATGTACTGGGAGTGGCTCGAGGGCCAACCGTGAGAATCGCACATCTCGAGGAGCGCGCATGTGGCGGGTCGCGCTTGTTGGACCAATGTTTTGATGACCTCGCTGATGAACTGTGAAATGAGGAGGCCGACGGCGAAGAAAAGGCCTTGGAGTTCTCGCCGGAAAATGAAATGTGAGACGAATCCGCCGAAGCTTATGAAGACTGGGACTAGGGAGACCCAAGCTAAGAAGTGGCCCAATTGGTCTCCTTTCCGGTAACGGACGTGAGTCAGGGTCACGGCTTTGAGTGGCGGATGAGCCATGGAGGTAGAGAGAGAGATTAAACGAAACGGGCAAATTTTGGCGTTTGCTTCTCGGGAAAGTTATAACGAGAAAAGCGGAAGAAAAGTCAAGGTAAAATAACAGGAGACCAGCGACACGCGGATTTGTTTGTTAGAAAGCTATATGAGAGGTTGAACGAGTGCAAGTGAAAGGTCACTGAGCAGCAACATACTGTTTTGACTTTTGGTCACGTCAATGCGTGAGAATAGGAAAGCCAACATCACAGTAACGAAATTTTTAGAATTTAATTCAGTCTTTAAATTTTTATTTTTTCAACTAACTTTTAAGATTTTTTAACTTAAAGCTCAGTCTATTAAAAATTTTAATTTTTTAATTAAGCAACTAATTTTTAAGATTTTTTAACTTAATGCTCAATCTATTAAACTTTTTAATAAAATGGCTAACATTTTAAAATCTTAATTATTTAGTTCAAAACTAGAATTAGCAGTTTAAGTCAGATTTGACTCGTTGACCTAAAATTAACTAGTCAAGCCTAAGTTGATTAAGTTCCAAGTTCGAGTTCAGACTACTCAATATCAATCTAACATGAAGCTCGACATATAAAGCAAAACGACGTGGTTTTAAGTAAATAATGTCATTTTTTTATTTTTTTATTTTTTGTCCAATCTAGCTGAGCCGAGCTTTAGATTTTCAGGGTCCAATTAGGCCTCGAGTCAAGCCCAGGCTACGGTAGAAATTGTCGACTGAGCTCATAGTCATCTTTATTCAAAATGTTAGTTTTTATTAATGTGATTAATAGATAGACATTCACTTAATATTCAGTAGATATATCACATCATTAAAAATAAAATATCGACATGATTTTTACAATTTTAAAAATATTAATTACTAAATTGAAATGTTTAAAAAGTTTGATACTATATTGAAGAAATATTAAAATATTAGACATTTTAAAATATGTTATTCCAAGAAGGCTACGAGAGAATTTAAGTGTTAAGATTTTAAAATCTTTGTGTCTGTAAGGTTAGGTATGTAATAAAGTCTAGACCAGCTTGACATGATTTAGCTCAGCCTGAAATTATTTAATCAAAAGTTTAAATTGGGTTTGAATTTTTATTTTAAAAATTCTCAAATTTTAGGTGGAGTTTTCCAAAGTCCATCCAATTGAGTTTCAAATCGGTCCCAATAAAAATTTTTGGGACAGGTTTAGACTTGGCCGGATCGAACCAAGAGATGGCAATCCCACCCGGGTCTGACTCGACCAGGCGCTAAATCCATGAGCTAGGCTCGAGTTGACCAGGCCACAAGTTGAGATTTCTTAACCTGACCAATCAGATTGAGAGTTACGAAATGACATTATTTTTTAAATTTTTTTAAAATTTAATAAATTGAGTTAGACAGTTCTCGATTTGGCCGGCTCACAGCCTACCCCTGCCCGGGCCAGGGGGCCATTGCCATCCTTAATCCAACTTGAGTTTGCCATTACCACCCTTAAATAAGGCAAATAACTTTTTTTCCTTTTTTCTTATTTCATTTAAAAATTGTTAAATTGTTCCTTTAAATTTTAATATAAAGTTTTTTTTTATTTTTGTTACAATTGGCTTTACTATTTATCAAATACATTTTTTAAAATATATTTATCAAATACGTGTTATTTAATAATTATTAAAATTTATTACTAATATAATAATTAAATTTAAAAAAAATTGGAAAAATATTCAGATGTAGTTTCAATGCATTTCTTTTTATCACATCATTGATTCATTATTTTGGAAAAACATGTTTTTGGTACATAAATTATATGCTACTAAATGACCAATAAGCAGTATGTTTGTTATAAAGGTACATAATATCTTCTTCTTTTACTAGCAATATTAGTGGCAAAATAAAAAGATAAATATACAAGAATTTGTATTACACTAAATATCGTTATTTAGTTGACTTTTTTAGACCATTATGATATTTAAAATAAACAGTTTAGTAATGATTTTGATTCGGTTTCAGCGCAAAAAAATTAATTTTTTACCTTATTAATTTTTTTTAAAACAATTAAAAAATAAAGAAAGAGAAAAAAATTTGGAAGAAGATATTATTGGTACATCTTTAAGCAATAAATTGGTACTATCAACATCTAAATAAAATAAATAGAATAATATTAGTTTGAAGTGAATAATTAGTTAGGTTAGTTAAACAAATAAATCAAATTTTTATTATAAGATTCAAGTTATCTTATTTAAAATTTGTATTGAACTTAGATTTTGATTTATAATACTTTTTAAATATTTCATTTATTTATTTTGTTTTTATTTTTTATTTGTTTTGTTTATTTATATTTATTATACATTTTATTTTTTATTTTTTATTTTTTATTTTTTATCTATAATTTTCTTAAATTTGCCTTTAAATTTTTTATGAATTTATCATAAATAATCTAAAAAGTTAACGTATCCAGTAAATAAGGCTCTCTTTAACTTTTCCTTTGTATTTCTACAAAGAGATTTTTTTCATGACCTATACTTTGTGGGCAATTTTATCATGTTCTCTAAGACAATTTTGAGGTATTTGTATTCAGATATTATTGACGTATTTTATAATAATTCTGAAGATTTAAGTTTGAAAGGTGTGATTGAATGTGAGGCAAACTGAATATAACTCACGCCAAATCCGTTGTAAGACTTTCACTTAATCTCTTAAGATATCATACTACCTGAAAAATCCATATCAATGTACAATGTAGAGTGAGTGCAGCGGGGCTTTGTATTTTTATTAAAAAATTATTTTTGGTAATAAACATATGATATTATAGTCCCAAGAGAATAATTATACGTACACTTAAAAGGCAATTTAAAAGTATTTTTATTTATATATTATTGACAGATGTTACAATAATTATGAAGATTTAAGTTTGAATGGTCAGAGTGACTGTTGCACTTTTACCTGATCTCTTAAGATGTCATACAAAGTGAAAAATCCATGTCAATGTAGACTATAGAGGGCAATGCAGTGGGGGGCCAAATTGCTTGGTTCTAACAGGTACCCTCTTGATAAGGCTACGATGAAAAGTCGAATAGAAACCCTTGTTTAGATTTCCTGTCATAATTATGATATTTTTATTATGTTTAATTAAATTTTATTCACGTATTTACGTAGAGTAGGATAACTGAATCAGAAGATTTGATGTGCTTAAGACATAGCTAACAATCTCACTTTAGGAGAAGGTGACTAGTCTTCTTTTCTTCTATTTTGTACCGTTACATAACATAAACTCCAGAGCTAGCAGAAACATTATTCATCTTGAAGATCAAGGCATGAAGTTTTCTGGGATACTGTGGCTTCTTTTTTTGTGGCAATTTGATAAGGACTTTAGGAGAGCCACACCTTAAAAGCTAGCTTATGAGGGTAGGGAGCTCAAAGTTCTTATAAATCCCATATCAATTTTGTATTTAATCAATATGAGATTCAAGTCATATATCTTGTAATTAGATCAAACCGTAACATTCGTTCTCCCATAAGGACCAATGTCCTCATTGGTCACGACCATGTTGATCACGGCTGACACTTTTAGGTCACCACTTCATGGGTCACCACTCTGAGATCCTTGTTGGTCACGGCAACGTTGGTCACAGCTGGCACTCCCAGCCCACCACTTCAAGATCGGCTCTGATACCACTTTGGTATAAACTGTCGTTTATCTTTTGGACCTATTATGCTCAACAAGAAATAATAGTAGAATTTGGTTTGACAGAGGAAACCAAGACCTCAACGCTATGACACGTTCTTAGTAATTTTTAAGTATATCCGCAGCTTGTTATTCATTGCCAATAAATAGCCAAAAACAAATCACAACATAATGGATAAAAAGGAGCTAACAGCCCACAACAAAACAGAATAATAGAAATTCAAGGGAACACACTTGTCATCTGACTTATTCAAATCTAAACAGTTGTCCAACATGCACTAAGCATATTGACACGTGACAACTCCCTCCTCCTTAGAAACCACTCTTGTTCTCAAGAGTGACATGTGAAAATTTGGACTTGATAGAATTAAAGTCTTCCCATGTTGCATCTGCAGCTGATAGCCCACGCCATTGAATTAAAACTTCCAGCTTCCTTCTTCTCGATCTTCTATTCAGAATGGCTTCCCGTTCTGGAATCAAAGTACCAGTCTCCTCATCTCCAACAGGCAACTCTGATTGCATAATAACTTTACTTCCAACATACTTTTTAAGGAGAGACACGTGAAATATAGGATGAATACGGGAATTTTTTTGGTAAATCCAATTTATAGGTGACTGCACCAATTCTTTGCAACACCTTGAACGACCCATAATATATGGGTGATAGCTTCAAATTCACCCGTGAAGCAACTGATTTTTGCCTATATAGTTGCAGCTTCAAATAAACTCAATCTCCTATTTCAAATTCTCTTTCTTGATGTTTTGTGTCATAAATGCGCTTCATCCGATTTTGAGCTTGTTGAATTTTTTTCCCTCATCTCTTTAATCATAACATCCCACTCCAACAACTCTTGTTAAACTGCTGCTACCTTAGCCGTCTCAGGAATGTAAGAGAGAAGAGTTGGGGGTGGTCTACCATAAACAACTTCAAATGGAGTTTTTCCGGTAGATGAATGAACACCAGTATTATAGCAATACTCTGCCCACGACAATCACTTAGTCCACATCTTAGGTTGAGAACCAGTTAAGCACCTAATATACATTTCCAGTGTTCGATTTACGACCTCCGTTTGACCATCCATTTGGGGATGGTAAGCTGAGCCGAAATTAAAACTAGTTCCATTCAAGCGGAACAATTCTTTCCAAAACAAGCTTGTAAATTTTGGGTCTTTATCATAAACAATAAATTTTGGCAGCCAATGCAACCGGAAGATATTGTCAAAAAATACTTGAGCAACACTTACAGCAGTATATGGATGAGAGATAACCATGAAATGAGCGTATTTTGATAGTCTATCAACTACCACAAATATGGTGGATTTACCTCTTGAACTTGGCAGGCCATCAATGAAATCCATAGAGATATTTTCCCATATTTGATTCGGAATGGGAAGAGGTTGAAGAAGCCTAGTTGGAGAAGTTTGCTCTGCTTTATTTCTTTGGCACGTATTGTCACGAATCGGTACCACATATGGCCCATAACAACCATCGTATATTCGGTTAGCCTTGCATGGTCGGATTAAGGATACTGCAAGCGTACTCGGGCCGGTTGGACCGGTAAGTGGCTAGGCCTCCCTTACAGATGCGTTTTTCATGGCCTAACGAATTAGATCCCATCAGAACTTCGAGGTTAAACGTGCTCGGGTGAGAGTAGTTCTAGGATGGGTGACCTCCTAAGAAGGCCTCGAAAAAAGCAAAGCTGTGAGGACTTGGCTGGGGCAAGGCCCAAAGCGGACAATATCTGTAAGCCGGTGATATGGGATGTTATACGTATCACATTCTCTAATAAACTCACGAATCCTTCTTTTAATCCCTTCCAGTAGAAAGTAGAGCGAATCCTTTATGTGGTTTTTAAGAACCCCCCGTGAGTGCTATTATGGAACTGGCAGATAATGTCATGAATTAAAGGTGAACTTTCAGCCAAATAAATTCTTCCCTTGAAATAAATAATTCCATCCTTGTACTCCCATGGTCCCAAAGCTTCTCCTTCAAGTACCATACTGACCAACTTTTTCAAATCTGGATTAAAAACAAGTTTCTTCCTTAATAGTATCAATCCAATTTGGAATAGGGACTGATACTGTTGGGTCCTAGACCCAGGTACCGGGCGGATGACCCACCAACTTCAGTACCCCATTAATCAGTATTGTCAGCTTTGGTTGCGATTCGACCTCGCAATCTCACGATTTTATTGTGCCAAGCACACGACTCTCTTACCATTGAGCCAGCGCCTTTTAATGTTGGGTCCCAGACCTAGGTACCGGGTGGATGACCCACCAACTTTAGTACCCCATTAATCAGTATTGTCCGCTTTGGTTGCGATTCGACCTCGCAACCTCACGGTTTTGTTGTGCCCAGCACACGCCTCTCTTACCATTGATCGTGTTGCAGGACCGAGCAACTTCAGTACCCCAGAAAATTTTCTCATTCTATTTCAATAAAAACAGTCATTACATCTCTTTCAGATTTTCACTATCTGAACATTACTACAAAAGACATCTATTACAAAAGCCTAACTAGTTTATCCCCAAAAATCCCAGCTGACCGACCTGTAAGTCATGACTTCTCTTGTCAACACGATCTACAAGGCATGAAAAGTCCTTCTGGAGCTAGGAGTCTACTCTCTCGGTCCTGCAAAATAATTTGCAATTTTAGGTGAGTTTGTGAACTCAGTGAGGAACCATCATCGATGGTTCACCCAACTCATGCATAGTCAAGCATAACACAGATTATTGCAAAACAACACATTCAGAAATATTACAAGTTTGCTATCGCACAAGTACAAGGCATTTCGCCTTTCACCCAATCTGAATGTTTAATCAAATGCATATGAAATGCGTATGTGACACTTTTCCATTTTATTACGATGTTGTGACCGAGCGCCTAAACTGTCCCATTATGGGCGCATTAATCGGTGAGCCGGTGGCTCTGAAGCAGTGTGGGCTCGAGGCCCAAAGCGTTGAGCTTTTAGCTCTCGGTGGCTGCTCCGGTCACAACTGTCAATTACTGATCATGCATTTATGCATGGGATGCATATGTAGAAATAAAGCAAAGCCCACATCAGAAATCAATCCCAAATTAATGCAGTCAACATATAGTTCACACTCAATCACATTAAAAATTACGATTACAAATAAAGCACTCCTAAGTCATAATCCCCCACATACATCGGACACCTTCGGTCCGGAATATAGGCATAAACAAACGCAACAGTCCCACCATTATTCTGTACAGTGTTATAAGTGAAAAATATAAACAAATTATAATTGAGGAACCATCTAGGTTACTTACCAGATAGCTTCTAAGCTAATGCCGGGAAGTCTCGGCAACGTCCGTGGAATGACATTCCAAATGTGCCTCTATAACATCCAAAATATTCATACATTACCAATTGCACAATCAGAGATATTAATTAATGCACATGTAGCAATTAAATGAGTACAATGCATGTTTGTGACATTCCCGGCACTATTCCACAATTTTCCGTCACAAAAATTTCCTCTAAAAATTAGAAAGCCATAGACATGAGAATCACTCAATTCGGACCTCTATACGGTCCAATTATCAATAAAACACGGATTAGGAAAA